>OOIL02006555.1:3135350-3172735 GCA_900332095.2 Cuscuta campestris
GTTGGGGAAGCACGGAACAAAACACAACGGAAGCGTATAAAATCTTTTTCCCAAATTAAATGAGATGAACAACAAAGCACAATATACTCCAAAAATCAGCACCACCACCACAAATAGATAGCAACGGAAATAAAATAAAGAACACACGATTTACGTGGAAACCCCAAATCGGAGAGAAAACCACGGCCGCTCAACAACGGCACCCAAACTTCCACTAATCACCAAGAACCAAGTGGGTACAACAAGTTCTCCTCTCTAGTAAACACTAGAGGCATACACAATCATCAAGGAGCAACCTTGGAACAACAACAATCAACAATTCAACATAAAATGGAGTAAAAACTCCCAAAAAAACGCAGGTCTGAAAACGCAGCCAGAAAACAACCTTCCGGGCATCAAAATGAGAATCTGACCGTTGGATTTGAAGAGGAGTATGTGAGGAACAACATACTAAAATTTGAGCACGATCGGACTTCGTTTGGCCTTCGATCCGGAGGTGAAAAGTGGCTGCTGCACTGTGTGGCGAGAAATCTGTTTTTCTCCCTCTTTCCTGCGTTTTTGCTACTGCCTCTTTTTTTTTTTTTCTCTTGCGTAGCTACTGCCACATGCTGCCTTATCCCTTCCTTTTTTTTTTTGTTAATAGCCACACAATATGGGCCACCAAAACAAATGGGCTAAAGCTTTACACATAAAAGAAGCCCAAATACAAAAGATATATGTAAAGTATTGTCCAATTAAAATTGGACACTTCCTCCATGTAGGAGGGATATTTCCCAACATTTAATTACTTATTATTTTCAAATTTAATATAAATTTATATTGTAATATTTAAATTTACATAAAAATGGTTATTAAAAATAATATTTATCTCTAATTATAAAGCATAAGTACTCTAAAAAATAAAATAGGGTTCAATACGTGAATTTTGCACAAGACCAATTTCATATTTTCATGCGGGCCCTGCTTTTCACAACCTCTATTGTTTTTTTAATTATTTTTTATACACTATTCTTATAATACCATACAATTTTGGATTGAGATTATCTATTTTATTTCGAACTGTGTTACGTCTATTCTTGTACATATACCTTCAATGGATGACATTAGTAAGAAATAATGTAATTATGGGACGCTTAAATAAAGAAATATGGCATTTTATGGAATGCCTTAAGTTCAATTTTCCCGATATATTAAAAAATAAATGATTGTATACATATTTATATTTGCATTTATTTATTTCTAATGCATGTATCTAGAAAGTCGATCGTATGGATCAATTAAAAAAATTAAAGGACACACAATATTACATGTTTTTAGAAGATATGGTGATTTTACATTTTTACAGCACATGTGATTTTACATCTAAAGACTAAAGTCCACAAAATCTACTTGAGTATTCTCAAACAAATTTTTATTTATTTACTTTTTAAAAAGGCTAAAATCCACCATTGGTCCTTCAACTTTATCAGTTGTGCACGATTGGTCCTTCAAGTTTCAAAAGTCCATAAATAGTCCTTCAACTTTATGAGTTCTGCATCATTGGTCCTTCAAGTTTCAAAAGTCCATAAGTAGTATTTCAGGTACACGTCAGCCCTCCAGATAAAGTCCTTTTGACAGTAAATATTAAAAGTTAAACAAAATACTAGTTTCATATAATACAAGTAAATTCCACTAGGTACGACTACTCCGTATTATATGGAGCTAGTATTCCATTTAGATTTTAATATTTACTGTCAAAAAGACCTCATCTGGAGGGCTGATGTGTACTTGAAGGACTATTTATGCACTTTTAAAACTTGAAGAACCAATCGTGCATAACTCATAAAGTTGAAGGACTATTTATGGACTTTTAAAACTTGAAGGACCAATAGTGCACAATTGATAAAGTTGAAGGACTAATGATGGAGTTTAGCCTTTTAAAAATGATTTAATGATATTTGAAATATTTATTTGATTTATATGAAAGTCAATAATTAGATCTTAGATCTATAGACCTTCAAAAAAAAGATCTTAAGATCCGTAGAAGAATTTTTTTAATAATCTTGAAGGAATGGTAACACATTAAATAGTTTTTATTAACTCTAAGTTGAATAATCTTTTCATCTACCAAAAATCATTATTTGCAAGAGAAAATTTTGTCACAATACTTAAAAATTGGACTCTACTAAACATGTGAGGCACTCATGCAGGTACAAAGGCATCTCCAGTTGAGGATTGAAGCTCAAGGAAAGTACATGCAAACAATCCTGGAGAAAGCATGCCAAACTCTCTCCGGTGGGGACACCAACAACCATGTAGTAGGGTCCACCACATCGGCGTCCGGCGGGCCGTACAAGCTCGCCGGCAATGCCGGTCCCCACCCGTCCGAATTCGGGTTTCCGACCTTTCAAGATCTCAACATCTACGGCGGCGACCACCTCGGCCTCCAGCAGACCATCGACGGTTCCTCTTCCCTCGACGGGTTCTTGTGCAACAACGGTAACAACGACAATAACTTGTGTCTGGGCCCCGCATCCCGGGGGAAGAAAAGGCCGGGCGACGGCGGCGGCGGCGGAAACGGAAAGAATCCGATGATGAGCTGGTCGGCGGCGGACGAGCTCGGGCAACCGCTGCTGATGACATCACCGTGCGGCATCGGACCGCCGCCGCACGACGACGACGACAACAACGGCGGCGGGCCCCACATGATCCAAATCGCCCCGCTATCTCTCGACACGCGGGGGTGCAACGAGATCATGATTGACGATTCTGTCCCCGAGTTCTACGAGCGAAAGCCGTCCCTCAACGTGTCTCCGCCCGGGGCGGGCGGAAGAGACCACGGGACGGTTATCCTCGGAGAACTGGAGAACAAATTCGACCCGACCCTCGGGAGGCACTCCCCGAGGCGGGGACCACCGCATCCCGGCATGGTGATGAACATGAATATGCAGGCGGCGGCGGCGGCGCAAGGAAGGAGGACCTCTACTTTTGGGTAATACAGTAACAATATATATACATATAGTAGCATAAATTAATTGAGTTAATGTGATTTTTAACCAGAGCTGCAATAAAAATGCAGAACTATACATGATACCCATAGTATACATACTACTTCTAGCTACTTAATTACATACCATACGGCCGGCCTGTATTTTGATTGATTATTTTACTGTGATTTCTCATGCATGGGCTTAATCATTATTCTTGATTTTTTTATTGTTTTGTTTCATTTATGTACGTTGTTGCCTTATTTTTCAAGGATCTAAATGACTAATTCAATCAACATTTGAACAATTTAGGCCTTGTTTCAGACCGGTATTTTTTTGTTAGTATCAGCATTTTGGATAAAGTTTTAATGGTATAGATTAACATTACAGTTTAACAATGTCGTTATATATATAGTCTTCAAAATGTTAACACTAGGTATCGTGGCATAATAGTATAAGAGCAAGAATTGATAGTAACAAGTGAATATTTCACTCTTTGTCACCAATTTATGATTAAAACTCAATTTATCTTTTCTCATGTGATAGTTCGCCCGATCCTAAGGGGCCTTTGTGGATGAAGTTCATCCTTTAAGGATTCTTAGTAACTCGGTACGACAAGTATGTGCTAAAGGACAATAAAATCATTATAAGTTCAAAATGTCCAATAAAATCAATGGGCGTGTTTGGAAATAGCGTTAGAGGTTATTGTTGACATTTTGAAAAGACTATCTGTGTAGCATTTGACGTTAGTATTTTCAAAGTCAATCTGCACTGTTAAATTTTCATATAACACTAACTCTAATCGAAAATGTTATAATACTGAAACGGGCCCAATGCCGAGTACGGAGTATAAAGATGGACCATATGTTAAAACCCGTAGCCTTACCAAACTTTTAGGTAAAAAAACTTTTAAAGAATGTACCATTACACCCCTATTTTTCATACACATTATTTACTTTTTTACATCACATCAATGACGAAATGGAAAGTTTCACTCTTTGTTTTTTTAACTTCTTTTAATCTCCGTCAAAACGAAAAAGAAATAATTGTTGGACGGATACAGTACGGCCGGATCAAAATATCTCCGATATAAATAGATGTTTTTGCCTGGAATTTGCTTCTATTACTTGTGGACAATAAATCCACCTGTACCTACTCCCTTTGTTCTGAAATTCATTTCTGCATTTCACGCTTCAAGGTGCTTAAGAAAATTGAAAAAATAGTGATTAGCTAAAAAAATGATGAGAAAGGAGATAAACTTTTACGCCACATTTTTTTCTGGAAAGAAAAGTAAAAACTACTCCGTATTTTGGAACAAACAAAAAAAAAAGAAAAAGAAAATCATTTTGAGACGGAGGTATTTGGGTATCAAACCCATCTCACACCAGTTGGAATGAAATGAACAAATGTTTAAGGGTGCGGATCAACTCAAGCAATTAGTATAAAGTTTTTCGGGAGGCGTCCAATAATAACTTGGTGAGACTTTGACTCAAAGCAAAAAATAATACTCCGTATCATACTAATGCGAAGTTGGGGTGGAAGTACACGCGATCCCAATAGGAAGGTGTACAGCAAATCAATAGTCCAATGCAAGTAGAAGTGAGAAACAATATGTGAACCACACATTTCTTTCCTTTTAAGGGAACCTTATTTTGGGAGAGACACCCAAGTAAATGTGAAACCTTTTTGCGGAAAAAACGGAGTTGTTTTCTTGCAACATTTCATAAACGTTGTTCTTAATCTTCAATCGTTCATATGACTTAACAACTTTTACATCTTTGTTATGTTTTCTTTATTTATTCCTGCTATATATAGGCTCTAGCCAAGCTGGTACTACCAGCAATGAGTTCAACCTCGTCTAGAGTAAAGAGTACCTTAGCTTGTAGTCTTGTACCAGCACAAAACTGATTTTCTTGTTTTTCTGTTACTTGTCGTTCGAGGCTAACTCTGCATATTCTCGTCTAGAGATTTCGTATCAAATCTATGTGCCCATCAATATACATGTTACTGAGAAAAATAGAAGCCCGGGTGAGATATTACCTTTTCCAGCATGACATGTATTTTCTTGCATTCCTTAGTTCAACTGCTGCTGGAAGACATGGCTTCCTCGATTCGTTTAATGATCACACTCAAACTATGTCCACCCTCCATAGCTTTAAAAGCAGCTCGATGTGCATGTTTATGCCATTTCAATAGATTATAAGATTGCATAACTGACCATCTAGCTTGATTTGACATCTACTTTTGAAAAAAATAAAAATAAAAATATTCAAGATTCGAAATATGTGACGAGTTCATCGAAAATTATTTAAAATAATCATGATCAGATGTACCACCTGGGCCACAGATAGGGGTGGATCAAGAAGCATGCAGACGTTTCTGAATAAATTTTCGTCATTTTCTCCACCCTCTGCTTCTCCATAGACGAGGGCCTCAGCTGCAATCCCAGCGAAAAGAACCATGCAGTACCTGGCAATTATGTTTTAAGAAAAAGACGAAAGATAACAATTCTCCGTTTGAGACCAACTGCTTCCTATTCCATAAGATGACAACTATAGCATCTACCTCCAAATGAAACCAAAGAAGAAAACAAAATGGAAAATACCAGAACACCAACCTGTCAAAGGCGGTTCCACTCAACCGGCCTTCAGCAAGCTCTTTTTCAAGTTTTTCATCCCAGAATTGTGTTCCAGCCTGCAAGGAATAAATGAAATGGGGTAGCATGTGTCCAGCCACTATGAAACTACATAGGTTGTGGTATCAAGTTCATTTAAAAATTATTGTTATTCAAATGGTGCTGAAATGTGTGTCGATGGAAATATAAGGTATAACTTGTGAACAAACCTTCAGGATAGAGAAAAGGGAGTAGGGAAGATAAATACCCGGAGTACTTGTTTTTCACCAGTTTAGAGGTCATGTATGCATCTAATGTTTTTTTTAATAATATTAATGGTTCTTGTAATTTAGACATTGGGTACTTTGGTCCAGGAGTGTCTAAGCAAAGCTGTAGGGTGTGCACCTGCTCTGACATAGGCTCATTAGTAGACCTGGCAAAACAGAACCGGAACCGATTACCCGAACCGAAATATCCGAAACCGAAACCGGAATGATCCGAAAAATGAAGCTCCGATCTATAACCGAAAACCCGAAATGATCCGATCCGAACCGAAACCGAACTAAATAATTCATATCCGATTTAAATCCGAAACCGATTAGATCCGAAACCGATAATATCCGAACCGATTAAACCCGAAACTGATTAGATCCGAAACCGATTAGATCTAAAACCGATAATATCCGAACTCGATTAGAACTAAAATCGATAAATTTAGAACTATGTTTACCTTTCAATAAGCATATTATATTTTTAAATTTTTACTTTTATTTTACCATTTGAACTAGTTACATTACTTGCTCATTCCCTCATAAAATGGATTATCTTCTTGAAAAAAAGTACAAATTTTTATGCTTTAAATTTATTATATGTAGAAATTAAAGATAAGTTATACATATAAATGATAACGCACAAACAAATAAAATTTCCGTAATTTTTAAATAGTGATTTACCTCAATTTTTACCAAATTCTATTCAAATGGAACATAAGACTATTTGAATTTATCTTTTATCCTTTCATTTATATACATAAGTATATTAATAGATGTGAGAAAATTTTTATATTTCAAAACTAAATTTTAAAATCAACTTAATTATATTAAATTTATATCATAACTAAATATATATGTTTTCATAATTTGTAGTCCAAATTTGTAAAATATGACTAAAAAGTCAAAAGGGGAAAATTAGAAAATAATATATATCCAAAATATATTTGATCCGAAATCGAAATATATCCGAACCAAACTAGACCCGAAACCGAAATATATCCGACTCAAATTGTATCCGAACCGAAATCTATCCGAACCGATTTATAACCAAACCGTATCTGAACCGACTCGAAACCGAACCGAACCAAAAAATGTATAGAACCGAAATCAAATCCGAACCGAAATTTAACCGATCGGAACCGAACCGATTATAACATATAACCGAAAGATATCCGAACCGAAAAAATCCAACCCGAAACCGATCCGGTTGATCCGATTGCCACCTCTACTCATTAGCCCCAGGGAAGCAGGGAATCACTCAAGCAGAGTCTCTTTTGTGTCTGTTAGCAAACTTACTCAATCTCCTAACTGTTTTAGAATTTTCTCTGCTGATTCTGTGATTATACACGATAATATTGGCATTGGGAACAAATGAGTGCTGCTAGAGTAATGGTATTTGTATGGTTACGCAACCCCATTAGTATGAGTGGCGAACTGCGTTGTGCGAAGTTCTCGGTGTGACAACATGACCCGAAGGTCTGCCGGCGGTGCCTTGTGTCGAAAGTCTCCTGACAAGTGGTGGTCGGGCGGCGTGTCTAGTTTGGTGTTAACGGAGGAAGTCTCCTGACAAGTGGTGGCTTGTACATCTAGTAATCTTTTTCAGCTCTCTTGTTGCAGCGGCCCTATCATCAGACAACTGAATAATAATAATAATAATCAATATTTTTTGAATCTTGCATCCTTCTCAATTTTAGGATCAATGGCAACGATTTGATAAAAAATATGCCTCGTTTCCCATTCAATATGCTTATTTTCAGCTTCTTTGTCTCGGAGACTTAGAAGCAATTTGATATGCTACTTTTCCCCTTCAATACGCTTCATTTCAGCCTCTTTGTCTTGGAAACTAGCGCTCAGGGCAGAGATCTGGTACAGCGCATTCAATTTCATGTTCAACTAGTTCTTCTCATGTCTAAGAGCATTGATATTCTGCAGATTTTCCTTGATATTGCCTTGAATATCTTCTCTCATGCAACACGAGTTTAATTCGAACCATCTTTGCTATTTTGATATGTTGTTAGGTAACAACTCGATTCATTTGATTTAGCTAGAAAGGAGATTATCTATAGTTTTGTCATTGTGCTCCAAGTATTTTTCCCGTTACTAAACAAAAACATCATAAGTAATAGAACCATATATCAAATTATCTTCATTCACCCATGGTATTCTAATCTGAAAGGTAACCACCTTAACTTTTTGGTTTCATATCTTAATATTTTTTTCGCCCTTCCTCAAGACAGTCAAGCACGGAGTAGTCAATAGTCAATACCCCTATTCTATAGGTGCTCCTTTGTTCCCTTGCCTAGTCAATACCACTATTGTGTCTACTAGTCAAACTTACTGAAAGTATGCCCACTCCATTCCCTTATTGCATCCTTCCACGGCAGTTAGTGGCACTCATATGTTCTTTGACAATCTTCAAGCTTCAAGACCTTCCTGAAATAACTATAACTGACAGGGATTCGATCTTTACAAGAAATTTTTGGCGATAGTTACTCAAAATGTGTGGCAACTCTCTTCATTTCAGATTAGCCTATCATCCATGAACCGATGTGCAAACAAAGGTTGTGGAAAGGACTTTGAAAATGTGTTTGCGTTGTTTTGTGGGGGTTACAATGGTTGCCATAGGCAAAATTTTGCTACAATAAATTCTCCCACTCACTTTTAGGTAGTGTATAGTTCTCCTCTTCGCCTAGTGTCTTATACAATGGGAGCTGCATGTGTGATGCTGTGGGCAAAGACTTACAAGATCGTGATATAGGTATTTTTGCTACAATACATCATCCCACACAACATTGCAAACCATTCCCTTTCAAGTTTCTGGTTTCCTCTTTTACTCCTTGGAATAACTGTCTTTATTATTGGGTTTCCTTTTTAGTTGTCTTATTACATCTTGTTGAATATTTTAGTTCCTATTATAATTAATTAATTATAGTACTCAACCTTATAAATACAAGAGCTTCCTAATCATAAGATTCAAGTCTAAGGCAAGTAGTTTTAGACTATTTGGTAAGAATTTTGTTCTTGTTATTACCATATAACTACCGTCGTGGCTTCTGAGCCTGGATCCCAGAAGAAAAATCATCAAAGGGGCATAGACTGACCACCTTAAGGCCGGTTTCTCCTTTCAAAGCCCGGCTGACTTGTACTACAATGTGCCCAATGGACCTTGAGGCCCTTGAAAAAGATCGATCAGGCATAGTGGCTACTCCTTTCATGGCCATAAGCCAAAAGCATCTAAGAGCAAAGGTGATGATCAAGTCAAAGGCGGTTAACTAGCTTTATGTTGATGTGGCACAATATTCCTATTATAAGTGTACCTTGGTAGAAAGTGAATACACAACAACTAAGACTCTATAACAACAAACCCGGTATAATCCCAACTCCAATTGAGCAGGGGTCAAGATGTACGCAACCTTGTAAAAAAACAGAGAGGTTGTTTCTATTAGACTCGTGATGCTTGATGCATTTACTGCCCAAAAACTCATAGAAAGTAAGAAGCAAAGAAAGTTTATTGTGCCATTTTGATTTAGTCCATTATTTACTAAAACATTGCCAAAATGACTCTTTTAGCTCCATTAGCAATGGAAGCTATAACTACACGACTATATAATTGACTAAATAAATAATTATGACTCCCAAGACAATTCAATAACTAACCATATCAAGTTGACTAAATAACTACTCCCTTTGGTCGAATTTAGTTGTCACCTTTCCACAATGCATCTAATTTATGGAATGAGGGTAAAGTAACAAAAAGAAAGTCTCTTATATAAGTATTAACACATTCTTCATTTACTGCAACATGCTCATATTAGTTATACGCTCTTTGGATGGGGTGTTTTTGATAATTCTCAATAATTTGTTTACTAAATACTGAAATAAGGCAAGTGGACAATTAATTACGGACATCTCAAAAGCAAGTGGACACCTTAGTCCAGATAAAGAAAGTTTTTAATAATAAATAACCAAATGTTTATCTAACTCAGATAAAATGTAGCTACTTTAATATTACAACATGCATCAATGTGCATAATACTACTCCCTCTGTCCCAAAAAAATGGATCCTGATTTGGTTTGGCACAAATTTTAAGAAAAGTAAAATTGTGTGGTTGGAAGTGATGTAGATAGAATAGAGAACGACTTTGAGCCATAGAGAATTTTCCAAAACTGGAAAGAAGAGTCTTTTTTCGGGACGCCCCGGAAAGGAAATGAGTGGTGTTTTGGGACAAAGGGAATATAAAATAATATGGAAAATTCAAAGCAAGATAAGATATACCTGCCCTTGGATTCCCATCTGCAAAGCCACAATGGGGTCTAGAATAACACCACGAATTGGACAACCCATGAGGTAAGCTACAAGATCATATTAGAATGCATTGGTGATTGTGTAATCCTATGACTCTAGAGAGCAAGTATAGTTCCATACTTCCACTTAAAATCAAAAAAATAAACAGAAAAAATTGATAGAGCTTGCAAGGTGATGAAGACAAATTTGATAGAAAAATTTTATCTGGATGAATACAAATACCAGATAAAATTGCACATTATGTGGATATCTCAAGAACACATTAATGACATAAAAGAATAAAAAGATCGAGTATGGACATAAGAAAATGAAAAGGGGATTACCCACAAGAAGATGTCCAGCTTCATGAACTAAAATTCGGCGCCTATAAGGAGGCCAAAAGCTTGAGATCTGGGCTAAAAAAGAGCCTCCAAGAAATTTAGCATCGAGCATTGTCAGGGCCAGTACTGTGGCAATGTTAGGTCTGATATCTATTCCCTGATTTACCAGAAAAGAGATTCCACCAAGCAATGCAATCAAAATAAAGCTAGAGCTTCCTGAAAGACCCCACTTTTTGGGTGAAATTTTTCTCACTGAAACAAGAAGAATTGAACATAAATTTACCTAAACTGGCCATTTTATTTTAAAAGTAGGCAAAGACAACATGAAAGTGTGTAGCTCTAGCTTCTGAATATTCGCAACTAAACAATTCATATCATGCAGTTGGGATTCTCGAAACACTTCTACCATTTGTTTATGACTGATGAGTTATATCAATGTGAAGATTTGATATTCAGTTTAGTGTAGATTGTAGAATGTGGCTTAGTAGATAGCATATCAGGCCCAAAACACTTTATTCAACTTACATTTTTTTATTGTCAGGTGATTAGAGCATTTTTACATTCAAAATACTAGAGCATGAATTTGAGAACGTTAAAAATAAAAGTAAATCTCCTAATTAAAATGAAACAGAGTAATATATACATGTATGTACTGACCATCTAAGCCAGTCAAAGACTTCAGTAATGTAGGGGTTACATCTCTTGTGCCTTCTAAAACTGCATGGATTGGAAATTTCTCTTAGTTGCGTACAATAGTAAAATGGGCAAACGGTAGAGACAGACAACTTTAGTGAAAATTTTGAAGAAAACAATAGAATGCTATGTAACAATTGGATGATGATGTTCTTCCCCAACAAATGTTGTCATACATGGGTCATGGTACACAAATTTGTTTCTCAAACATTGGAACTAGTAGCAACTGAACTGGATACCTAAGAAACCCATCAAATGCCTTGTCCCACAAACACAGCTACCAAGTCTTCTATCTCGACTCCATGAGCATTGAAGCAATTCACCTCAATGACATAGAACTCCGAGAATTTACAAAATGTGTTTGGCCAAAAGAAAAATGAATAAGGTAAAGAACTTGTCTTATATCACAGCAGACAAGGAGAGCATGATCATCACAACTGCCTTAAGTACCTCTCTGTAATGCCGGTTACCTTTGAAGTAAATGCTCATCTTTGTAATATCCATTCATTACGGTCGGAACAAAAAGTGTCCAAACAAATTGTGAATAACATTGATTGAGACTCTTGTTTGAATGTGATCCGGGTTAATAATGTGGTGTGAAATGATTAAAAACAAGTACAAACTACAAAGCAGGAAATGAATAAATTGAATGGTCTCCTATGATGCCAGAGCTATCACCCATGAAGCTGGTATCCCACATCACAAGAATAAGTAAGAACTAACGTATGTAGTATAAGATCAGTAGGCAACACATCTTAGAGTTACTCTATGCCACAACTGTATGCAGATGAGTATCGTACAACGGTACAACCATTCGTCAATAGAAACTTATATGCCCATTAGTAAGAAACAAATTGTTCACTAAAATAAAGATGTGAAACACAGATGACTGATCATTATATGCACAATTTTGCACGCCAAAGAAAACTTAAATGCTCGATAATCACAAACTAATCGAATCACTAATTTAAAGTCTTCACATTCCTGCCATTGTAGGATAGAATTTGTGCTTCTCCTATTGTCAATTGGTTCCGGCATGTAAAATTATCGGTCTTGAGTGTTAGGCCTAGGGTAAATCGAGCTCCCAAGATCTCCCCAAAACAAGTACACAAGAATTTTAAAAAAAAAAAAAACTATAAATGAAGAAGATTACCTATGCTACTGCATTTCCCGAAATTGGGCAAGAGATCCCTGTCCTTGAGAAAACCATAGGCATTCGCAACAAGCCTCATATCATCCGCATTCAAGCAGGTATCCAAAACCCCCCAATTGCGCTCTTGCCGAGCGGCCCGTGCCCAATCCAATTCACTAGGGTACCCATTCGGGTCCATCCAAGTTTCCTCCTTTGGCTGGACAGGGATCTCCTTGAGGAATCGGAGAGCTCTGGTGAGGTCTTTATCCTTCACGGCTTGGTCATATTCTTGCCAGCCCTTCATAGCTCCCGTCCTGGTCAAACACGGCCTGGATTTCAGGTGATGTCGCTTGCGTATGACCAGCGAAGAGGTGATGAGAGCATTCCGGTCACCGGTTGCGTTGGACCCCGGCGGGAATCCGGCTGGATCAGCAAGGTGCAAAGAAAAAGAAGGGAAGAGAAGCATTGCTCATGTCTCACCTGGGCAATGACAGATAAAGGAAAAAGTATCTAGTGCAGTGATCATTGAACTACTCCATTTCTTTTTTGTCAAAAATAAGACTGGTTTTTTTGTACATGTCATTAGACCTCTTCAATTTCAAAGTGCTCGTCGGGACGAGAGGCTAAATTAAGACAATTTTCTAATTTCGAGTCCGGCTGAACCAGTATAGCGGGCCTAAGAGTGGAAGCTCGAGTCCAGCACGCATGGATACCCGCGGGCTTTGAGGTTGTCCGGTCTGTACAACAAAAATTTCTATATAATTAAAGAAATAATTTTTTTAAATAGAGTAATGTGTTAATGCATTAGATATTTGATATAATAATTATAATGAGTAAATAAAAGAGCAACTAATGTATAAAATGTGTTTCATATTTTTTTTGAAGTTATGTGTTTCATATAATATTGCTACAACTTATGAAGTATGATGTATTATTATTTATTGAAAATACTATTATCAATGTGTGGTAGGTAGTAAACAATATGGAGTAATAAAAATGTATTCATTTTATTAAATATACTCATAATTCATTTTTTCTTTATAGAAATATGTATGTGTGTGTATAATAAGTTGAAATAGTATTATTCTTTTTATTATCATTAATATTAATGTTGTCATTATTATTTTATTATATTTATAGTAGTAATAAATATTTTAATTCGTTCAGGCCGACTCATGGGCCGGAGCATAAAATCGGGCTCGGTCTTGAAATGTTCGGGCCGTCATTTATAAAGCCCAAGTCTGGCCCGTACCCTAAAATCTCAAGCTCAAGCCTGCTATTTTGCACGTACAGCCACTAAAAGCCACGTTCAAACTCCAAAAAATCTTCAATGGAGAAGGTTGAACCCCTACTCTGTCTCACCAGAGGTACTAACATCCGTACATACATTTTTACTATTGAGAGCATCAAGTGTGCGACAACACCCACATAACCCTAATTTCTAATTCTCACTCTTATTGGTGATTTAAATATTCAATTCAACTCAAATCTATCTAGATTTATTATGCGACCTATTTTATCATCAAAATTCATAATTCTCAATATATACAATTCATAAACAACCAATCTTAACTATGCCCCTATTACCAATTTAACAATATATTACTCCGTATCCAAGAATAGATTGTAACGAGTTCAACTACTCCGTATCCAAGAATAGATTGTAACGAGTTCAACGATCATGCTCTCAACAGGTATTTAATTGATAGAATATATAGAAATGAAAATTATTCTAGAAACTAATAATCCTAACAAAATATAAATATAAATATAAATACACACACACATATTCTCTTTGTGCACAAATAAACTTCTCATTCACTATTCACACGGTCAAATTTTATTTACTTTGTTAGCCTATTTTCGTCACACATTTGATAAAATAATATAGTCATGACACATCTAGTTTTGTAAATCTTTTGATATAGTTTTTTAATATGTAATTTTTATTTTTAAGTTTTACACCGTTTTTCATATAAAAAGATTTGAAAATAACTTCAATCAAACATCATAACGCAACAAGAAGTTAATTTGTGGACGGAGGGGGTATATATATATGTGTGTGTGTTTGTGAGAGATTGACTCCAGTGAGATGACACATTATGGTGAGATGACATGCTTCGGTGAGATGACGCAAAGCTCACCACACTACACTACAAAGCTCACCAATGGACAATGCAAAGCTCACCTAGAAATAAAGTAAAGCTCACCACTTTGAAAATCAAAACTCACCTTTTTTAAAATTTTAAATATTTAAAATTAATAAAAAATAAAATAGCAACACCGGTCAACCACCGGTCAGCGGCGGCGGTGGCGTAGGCAGATTCCGGCGACCGGCGGTGGCGGCAGATTCCGGCGACCGGTGACCGGCGGCGGTGGCAGATTCCGGCGACCGGCATTGTCCGGCAGAGGCAGGTGGCTTTCAAAGGTCTCGGTCAACAGTCAAAATCCAGTCAGCACCTCTTTCTTTGATTTTATTTTTTCAAAAAAAAATTCAAAGTGTTGAAAAATGTGGTGAGCTTTGCCTTACAATTTGGTGAGCTATGTAGTTGTCCTTGGTGAGCTTTGTAGTTGGCAATGGTGAGCTTTGCGTCATCTGACCGTAGGATGTCATCTCACTGGAGTCTATATATATATATATATATATATATATATATATATATATATATATATATATATATATATATATATATATATATAGATATATATATAAAATTATTTGCATACAAAGCAAATTTAATAAAATCATTTTGTATTAATCTATTATATGTAATACGGAGTACAAGTATTTTAATTTTTCTTTTAATTGATGATTCAATATCATCTTATTTGATTATGAAAAGTGAAACTAGACCGTAAAACCCCAAATTAAAAGCAGATACAATCTATCTCATCACTTCCGGTACACCGAGTTAATATATATATTCTCAACGATTATATCAACTGATCTTGTGGCCGCCGTTACGTTCTTGATCGTCATCAGCCTGATGGCCCCCCTTATTATCCGACGACGGCAAAGCTTCCGGACGGCGTCCATCCTCGCCGGATTCTCGGCGGCACTGTTTCTCGACGTTGTGAGCACTGGAGAAGAGCTCCACGGGCTGCGAGTCGGCGATCTTGCCGCCTTCGAGCGGCTGGCCGCCTATGTAGCCGACTCGAACGGCATCGTCCTCCGACAGCCTTGCCTGCGCGGTGGCGTACTTTATGTCCCGCTTGTTCTTCGACATATATATCCGATCGGTCGGCGTTTATTTCTAAATTCTACTTTGTCCTTTTAATTTTATATTCCGGTCTAACAATTGTGAAGTGTTCTTTGCGTAAGTAGAAGGCCGGGTTGATGGTGCATGGGATTTTATAGGGAGTGGAAGAAAATAGAAATGTAGCTATGCGTGGCATTTCCCCCCAAGATTATGGCTTACACGTGTTGCTTTGTTTTGAAACGTGGCGTTTTCCTAAAATAGGCCAATATAGTGAGGCAAAAATAGTAAAAATACAGGAATTGTGTAGATAAAATTTGAATCTTTACAGATGTTTTTCATGGATCACATTAGACTTTTTTTCTTCAAATGGCCAAATAATTTATGTTGTCATGTGTATTTGAGAAGTACAAACCATAATAAAATATTATCTCCGTCCCTGAGTATTTGTTCTGTTTTGATTTTTTCGGTCAACTGTTTTCAACATTTGACCTATAATTAAATAAAATATATATTGTATTTTAATCAAATAAAATTATATTTTAAAAATATTTGATATAATAAATCTAAAAAAAACTCTTTTTGTATCAAAATTTAATATCATTTTTATTTAATAATCTAAAAAAAACTCTTTCTGTCCCATTTTAAATTGTATGTTTTCTTTTTTTCTCTGTTCCAAAATAAGTTGCATGTTTCTTGTTATCGTAAACTTTTAAGAGTAAAATAGTTAAACTACCTCTAAAATAAGTCACTCTTCTTCATCTTAAATTACCATTAGAATTTTAGTGTTATTGTGCTAAAAACTGAAGCACCTGATTTTTTACAAGCGTGTGTGCATTATACATATATAGAATCTTGAACTACTCCTAGGTCAATTGAACCTCTCATTTTTATAGATGGCCAAATATTCTCCGGTGCCCCTTGTGGTTCGGAAAATTGGCACCAATACCTCTTCTATTTTTAAAACTTACTTCTAAAGTCCCCTTGGTTTCAAAATGTTGCACCCGTGCCTCCTCTGATCATTTTTCGGCGAAAATGAGGCATTTGCGCATAATTTTTAAACCATAGTGGGCATTCGTGCTCATTTTTATTTTTCGTTTATTATTTGTGTTTTCCTTTTTTTTAAATATTTTCTCTCTTTTTCCTTTTCCTAGACTTTTTCTAATTTATTTTCAATTTTTTATAATGTTTTAAAATTTTTAAAATTTTTTGTGTTTGAAATAAAAATAAATATAAAGAAAACTAACATACATTGCATCTATTTGAAATTAAACATTTTTACTTTTTGTTGCGTACTTATTTGGAAAGTTCAAAAAGAAAAACCTAGAATAAAAAAAAAATATGGAAAAATAAAATGAAAATTAAAAATACACAAAAAAAAGTCTGATACAAAAAAATGGACAAGACTAAAAAAGTCCTTAGAATTGAGATGTTCAAAAAAGATACTCATTTTTATTTTTGTACTATTTTTTTTCTTATTTTATTCCTCATTTTTTTGAAATTCTCAAAAAAAAAAGTTTACTTTTTTCAGAAAAACAAAAATTGTTGATTTGAGAAGTACATATACATTATATGTTAATTTTTTCAAACAAAAATAACTTTAAATTTTATGAACATTATAAAAATAATTTTAAAAAAACCTTTATTAATAAAAGAAACAAATAAAGGAAAAAATGGAAAAAACAAAAAATAAGGGAAAAATAAATATCAACACCGATACCCCTATGGTTTAGTAAATATGCACCAAGGACTTTACAAATAATTTTTGAAAATAGAGGGAGTTTTGGTGCCTATTTTGCAAACAACGGGGGTACTGGCGCTTTCAAAACGGGTGATTTAAAATGGGACAGAGAGCGCAAATTATACCGTACATCCGGCCATTAATTAGGGCGAACGGAGGAACTGGGGCAAGAACGGGCGAATCGATCTGCCATGAAGGAAGTTGCGCGATGGTTGGATTCCCGATCGTTGATTTGCGGATGAAGGTCCGGTGATGTTTGGAAGTCCGATCGGCGGAGGACAATAAAGGTTGAAAGTCTAATTCGCGATTTGAAAGTTGCTTGATATGAACGATGGGATTCTGCTTCGGGATGGTCTTGGCTTCCTACCAGATTTCAAACTACATATGAATGGTAATGGTACATGAACGGTAGGTAATTTAAGTTTGAGTATTAGTTTACATGCAAACGAGTACTAGTGGGTTTTAGAATGAACACTATGTTATTCGTAAATGAATATTCAACAAATTTGTAAAAATGAGTGCGACATTATTTCTGAATGAGTACTGCGTTATTTCAAAATGTGTACCACATTTTTCAAATGAACTACTTCCTCCGTCCCGGAGTATTCGTCCAATTTTGACTTTTAAAACTGTTCATCTAAGCACTTTGACTCATCAAATTCTCTCAATGTGTAAGCCTAAATATAGTCATGTGTGATCTTGTTTGAAACTGGACAAATACTCTGGGACGGAGGGAGTATTATGCTTGTGCGAGAATGAGTACTAGTGTACTTCGGAATGTGTACTACATGGATGTACCTATTTCTAGGTACATCCGGATGTACCATATACACTCCGGATGTGAAAGTAAAATTTACCAATAGAATTTTAGTGTTATTGTGCTAAAAACTGAAGCACCTGATTTTTTACAAGCGTGTACCTTATACATATATAGAATCTTGAACTACTCCTAGGTCAATTGAACCTCTCATTTTTATAGATCTTGGTGATACGTGTCTCGATATACACAATAACTCCTATTCTTTATTGTTTTAAGTAATTGAAATTCATAGATTTCATAAACAATCTAAGTTGTCCCAGTGCTTTTTACCAAACTTTAAAAGAATATACATAACTACCAAGTCACAAGTTAGTTGTCCAAAATACCCTTCGCATAGATTAATATTTGGGAAAAGGACACAACTAGGAGTAATTTGAGATTTAAATGCCCAAAATAGGAATTTCGAGCTTAATTACCCTAAATGAGAGCTACTACCTCGGTCCTTTAGTATTTGTCTAATTTTGACTTTTTCGATCAACTGTTTTCAACCTTTGACCTATAATTTAATAAAATATACTACGGAGTATATTGTATATTAATTTGATAAAATAATATTTTAAAAATATTTGATATAATAAATCTAATAAAACTATTTTTGTATCAATATCTAATAAAACATATATCAATGATAAACACAAGGATTTTAAGACCAAGAAGCAAAACCTCTGCATACTATCCAGAAGAAACTTCAGCCTTGGCTTCAATTTTTTGACTTCTGCAGAAATATAAACAAAACAAAGTTCAAAAAATAGCGCCACGATATATAGATGAATGTGCACAAAACGCTCTAAGAACATCACTAGCTTCAAATATGCTAATGAGATTATGTTACACGCTAACTCGCAACCAAGCTTCAACATCTTCACGCCAAAAACAAAGAAAATCGACCAAAAATGGACAAAACAGAGAAGTAAAGAGAGACTATGAAAGGCAAAGGGGCAACAATCGACCTGGTATTGGTGTTTTTGGAAGATTCACCTGTATCTTGTATTGGACCAGCCTTCTTTTTCGCACTTTTGCATTTGGATTTCGTGTATTCCTTCCGAGCTTCATATAGCACACACAAGTGGCTATTGAACTTTTGTTTCCAGTTATCCTTGCTAGCATGCTTGACTGCATCTTCAAAGAAACAGATGGCACGGCCAAATTCTTCTTGCCCCAAGATATACTCCCTATACAACAAAAAGACCAAAAACAGGGCATTTTAAATCAAAAAAGGAAAACCCGATGGCACGTTTAAAACTGATATTTCGTTAACAAAGATGTCATTACCCAATAATGTTCGCGACTTCTGAATACTTGAAGAAGCTCCGGTATTTTCTGTGAATCTTAAAAGCTAACCAAGCCTCCCCAAGGGCAGCTGGTGTGAAGCATGGAAAAAACAAGACAAAAAAAAGAAGCAAATATGAATGAGGTATTGAGAAGTGAAGATACAATATTCCAAGCATGATCATAGTTAAATTCTAAGGTACAATTTGTAGGGAATATGTAAAGAGAATGAGATCAAACCCTAAGAAACACAACAGCAATTAATCTTACTCACTTATAGCATACTCCACAACTCGAGACTTGGTAACTATTACACGCAGAAATAACTACTAATATACCTTCACTCTCTTCTTTATTATTGTAGACCATTGCACGCAGCTCGTAGAGAGTACACCGCTCTTCGTCTTTTTCTCTCGAATAACCAGTACACCGCTCCAAGCATGCCTCGATAAACAGCAGTGCTTTATCATATTCTAGCTTCTGAATTTGACCAAGAACATGTTTTTCAATATTGGCAAGCCGACTCATTCTACTCTCTGTTTCTCATTCGGGTTTGATAACCTAAGTAACATGGAATTGCACCTTAGCTCTTGACAACTAATAATATGAGGGACAAAAACGTAATTGTAACGCCCTGAAACATACCCTAAAAGTTTATTACGGAGTACTCCGTATATTATAAGGGTATTTTTGAAATCATATTTTGGCCCAATAAATCATTACTTCTATTAACAACTCTATTGAATCTCACAAGAGTAGGGTCTGGGAAGGGTGCGTAAGCAAACCTTACCTCTACTTGAAAGTAAAGAATTGGTTTCCAAAAAGACCCCTAGTTGTTTAAAACATAGAGCGGTTGTTTCCAGACCCATGATGAGTGTCGAAAGTTGCATTGACTAATTGTTTGTTAACATAAGCGTATGCAATTTAAAGAGCCATTTTGCTTTACTCCAGCATACCCCAAAGCCAAAAAAGGGTGAATCTTTGGCTCCATTAGAAATGATGGAAAAATAAATTATTATTTCTGTCGTTGACCAAAAATGAAGGGATTTTCAATGTAGGGATTTGTTGTTAGAATTAATTTTGTTGGATCAGTCTCGAAGATACAAATCAATCCAACAATATATTTTATGAAGAATTCAGGTTTATACATTTTGACTTATGACCAGTTTGAAATAAAGTCATTAAATGAGAAAATAGACTTCACCCTTAAATTGGGTAACTTTTATGAAGACTAAGTTGAAACAATTTTGGACTATACTAGAATTTGTTCAGATAGATAAGTTAGAGAGATTTAGAAAATGTAAATGGTTTCAGAAACTGACATGATTGAATCAAGATTGAATTTTATATAAGGAGAACCGTCTTCAATGGCCGGAATTGCAAAAAACCCGCCGGCAGTGGAGCTGGGTGAACTCAAGCAGATTTCTAACAATTGAAAAAAAAGAACAAACAAAATCATACCTATAGCCGGAGTTGCAGCGGGGAAGAAGAATCGCCGGATGGGAGAAGATGAAATGCCGGTGCGGAAATTTGCACTAACGGGTGATTTCCTAGATGGTTAGATGGTAGGCGTAGGCTTACCCCTACATCATCCCACTCTTTACCATTCATTTTATTTTGTTTTTAGTTTTTATTTTTTTTGAATTTTACTTGTCTTTTTATATGATTATGGAGAGGGTGGGGATATTTGGTATACACTTTTAGTGTACCCCTACTCCCCTAGCATTTTCCTTTCCGGATGAGTGAGAATTTTTGAAAATCCATCCCCAAATGGTATGGTGAGAGAGTGGTGGACTTAAGTCATAAGTGCATTCACAATGGCAAGTAAAAAATAAAATGACACACGTTGACATGAAAAGTTTCAACCAATAAAAAATAATCCAGTCAACGTGTGACACGAGAGTGGAGTGGCATGTCATGCAGTGGCAAGCCATTGTTTTTATCAATTTTATTTTTTTTACATATTTTAATTATTTAAATTTATTTTGTTTATATTTTTTTCAAATAAAAAAATAAAAATATTTCAAAATTATTTAAATTTATTTTTTTTATATTTTTATAAACTTTACTTTTTTTAAAAAAATATTTCTTATTTTAAAAAAACAAAAAATAAATAAATTAGGTTTTTTTTAAATTTTACAATTTTTTTACATATTTCTTATTTTTACTACAGAGTATTAGAAATTAATTTACTTATATTATTTTCCAAAAAAATACTTCTACTTTTTAAAAATATTTTATTTTATGGAGAAAAAAAATAATAAAACAGAGTACATTTGCCTCGCCCTTGACTTGCCAAGCATGGCAAATCAATTCAGCCTCGCATGGCAAATTACAAATCTGGCTTATGTGGCAGGCATGGTAGTGGCACAACCACGCCCTATACCGTTATCTTTTTTTATTAAGAGCAGAGCCTCTATTATACTGTAATTCCTATATTTTATACTTTCACTCCTTAGATATACGTAGTATTACATTTTAAATTTTGAACACTAATACTATGTTATTCATTTTATATCTCCGAGTGACACGTTCTTCCTTTAACTGGGTGATTGAATTGAAAGCTACGTCAATTTCCCCGTGCTTGTCAGAAATGATGTACACTAGCATACAAACAGTACTACATGACGCATTAAATGCATCATGAACCAACTCCAACTCGTCTTCTTTGTCAATAAGGGAATAAGCTAACGGGTAAATCTCGTGATTTGTCGTCATTGCTACTGCAAGTAACAAGACTCCTTTATATTTTCCGTATAAGTGGGTGCCAACAATAGAGACCACGGGAAAATAGTAGTTGAACCCGTCAATGGATGCCTTGAAAGATCGGAAAATATACATGAACTCAAACGTTTTAGGTGATGTTGTTGGCCGTATTTGTATCTCGGCCACTGACACGAGATTACTATGAACCAATGCCCCTAGTAGAGGTAAAACTTTGTTATACGAATCCTCCCATGTTCCGTACAACCGTTGGATTGCATTCAACTTAGCCAACCAACATTTCTTGTACGTTATAGATACTTGAAATAAGTCGTGTATATCTTTAATAATGTACCTCACCTTGTAATCAGCATCAGCGGCAATTTTAGAGAATATAATTTTAGAAATAAGTTCGCTTGTAATAAGGATATCATTCTTCTCTTTGGAGTAGTCTGGTCTACATAAATGTTGACTTTTGTATTATTTAACAGTCCAAACAGAAGCAACCTCTGCAGCCTCGATGAGCCATGGGCACAACTCCAGATATGAACACTTTGCTAGCCAATAATTTTGACGCTTTGAAGAAGTGCGAAAGTGTCTATGGTCTGCAATATTGCAAAGGGACACCGCAGCGTACCTATAGCCAATCTCAGTTTCAAGGATACAGAACGTCGGCTGTAGAGAGACTTGTTCAACGGGCCTGTGGATCGGAAAGTCCTAAAACCGCACTGCGTCATCGTTAGTAGGCTCCTCTACGTACACGTCCGGGGTGTACATAGAGACCCACCAAGATACTTTAGACTCATCGGAAGAACTCTCATCCTTAGAATTACCAATGTACGTTGGATCGTCGGGGTCGCTTTCGTCACCCATGTCTTGTGGCGTGTCCATGAAAAATGATGCCCCCCAATTGTTGTTGTTCTTGGTGGTGGTCGTGTTGTTCTTCCTCCATTTCCTCCTCTTGTGATGCAACTATTTCTTCTTCACCGGGAACCTGGCCTCTGATTTGGAGTGCCTCTAGGTAAACCTCAAGTTCACCGTATTACTTGGTTTTGAACGAAACACCTCCATGTTCGTTCTTCGGGAATTGGAAAAGGATGTGATGCAGCATACACTCCATCCTTGTATTTGGGATATTTTTCCCAAATATTCTTGATTGAATTTAGATTATCTTCACTAACAACATCGAGGAGTTCATTGAAGATTTCCTCGAATGACACATCAAGATCAAAGACAAATGCTTTGTTTGAATGCAATGAGTACTCAAATCTCATTGTTCTCGAATCCGAATTCACCATTCCAATGATAAAGCTATGATCAAAGGCCATTTTTGGAAATGTAAGGAGTAATGAGTGAGTAGAAAGAGTGTATTTGAAGGATATTTGGTGGTGACATTGTGATAGTTAAGCCCAAATATATAGTCGATGGGTCAGGATATTTTAGGTTAGGTGGAATAATTTATTATGTTAGGTGGAGAGATTTATTATGTTAGATGGAGAAATTTATTGTGTTAGGTAGTGTGATTTATTATGTTCGGTGGATTGATTAATTGTGTTAGGTAGAGAGATTAATTTTATTAGGTAGATGAATTAGTTGTGTTAGGTGTGGAGATTAACTTGTTATGTGAATAAAAAGTACAAGTGTCCTTCCCACAAAAATGCTTTCGGCAACCAAGTATGATACGTAGTATAAATGAAAAACAGATGGCTTAATGGCAGAGCCTGTACCATTAAGCGTTAAATTTTTCTGACAAGCACTGATCAGAAACACTTTTGTGTTTTTCTCACTGATAAGGAATTAAATCTTGGTGTGATAAGTTAAAACATAATTTCCTTGTGTAGGATCTCAAGCATGTTCATACAACATACTCCGTACCACTTTTCTTTTCCAAAACGATTTTTTCACTTTAATTTCACAAAATCTAGAAAAAAGTTGTAAACAAGGTGAAAATGTTCCCGTAGAATTTTTTTAAATTCAATATACTATTTATCATGTTTTGACTTTTTCTGATCAAAATTGATAAATTTTAATCCTTAGTTAAAAAAATATATTATGATACAATAATAATTTTATTTGTTTCATCTCGTAAATATTTTTCAAAATGTGTTTTTATTTATTTAATATACCATGTAATTCTTATTTAATTATAAGTCAAAAAATCAATCTTGATTGTCTATAAAAAATAAAAAATATGCAAATACTTTGAGACAGAGAGAATAACATTTATAAGCCACATATTCCTATGATCCTATCTATAAAAATGAGAAAAGGGTGAAATTCACATTGGGATGAGCAGAAATAAAATGTAAATAAAAGAGAAAAAAATTAGAAGATAGTCTTTCCGTCCCATAGAACATTTCTATTTTTTTACTTTTAAAAGATTTAAAGAGAGTGTATTTTAATGTTGGCTTTCCAAAAGTACCCATGGATGTGAATTGTGATGGGTAAGACTAGGATGCAAAGGGTAAATTAATTGTGAAAAAATGTGATGTGATAAATATGTTAAGAATGAACGGCCTGGTTCGGTGGTCACTGGGTTTCAATGGCGACGGAAGCCACTGCCCCCCTATGGAGCTCCATTCATAAAATTGATGATTTCTACCCCCCCGCCAAGTCCCGACCACAAATCATCCTCCCACCTACGTCAATTGCACCTCGTAAGTATAATTGACTTTAAAGTCAAAAATTTTGACTCCAAAGTCAACTAAACTTGAACCCCGCAATTGACATGGTTAGGGGATGAGTTGGGATTGGGACCGGGTGGGGGGATTTACTGGGGGGTTAAAGAGGGATAGGAACTATTAATTTTGCAAACGGAGCACCGTAGGTGTCCCAATTGGGTGAGTGGCTTCCATAGCCACTCTTTTTGAGTGGCTCTAGAACCTAGCCGAAGAATTATTAGGGAGAAAAGAGACTTTTTAAGAGAAATGAGAAATATTTTTTGAGATGAATGAAAAAAGAAAGGAAAACACTTTTGTGAGACAGAGGAAGTAGTAATTAGATCAAAGTTAGCTTGCAAAAGAACTTCTCTTGACTTGAGTGGTAGGAAACTCATCCACAAGATTCTTGGAGAAACCCAACAGAGGCAGTGACATTAGCTCTTTGTACGTCATTATGTTGGAAAAAATATAAACGAATACCTGGAGTACTACAATGTAAGTGAATGAATATCACTAAAAAGTTAGCCTCCAAATGAATAGAAAACATATGAGGTTGTAGATAGTCCAAGAAAAGACCCAACATCTTTTTATTCAATAACCCATAATCCCATATACGTTGCATGGCAATGAAGAATAAATTTCAAAACAGGAAGGGAAAAAAATCTGTCATAAATTCATAACTCACTTATCCTTGGAGTTTCTGGTATAATTTGATGATAAACGGGACTGTGATGGAAAGAAATCAAATGGCGCAGCAGCAGCTTGCCCGAAAGAGCGTCTTGTAGCACTTGGAGAGTCCGAGAGGAGGGGTTCGTGTACCGGGCTTCTGTTTTTGGATTGAGAAATTGATAGAGGAGACAAATCTTTCTCTATGGAGGTTCTTGATGATGGCTCTATGTGCCCCAATGACAAAATTGGCCCTCCCAAACGCTCGGCCTGCTGCAGTATATTAATTTTGCTTGATCTGTATGTATATCTGAAGTACTTCAGTGCCATTATTGGACCCATCCCAGCTGCAACCATAAGCTGAAAATTCGGGAACGCAAGATTAGCTTTGGAAAAAAAAGTGTATGTGGAAGTTGTAACTGATCCCTTGGTTGAACTGAATCAACAATTTTAAACGGTGTGATAATTATGTTAACGACTTTTGATCTATCATTGAAATTGAAAGCATGAGGAATAAGAAAATGGAAAATTAGTACTTACAAAGATAGAAATCCAGTATGATGGTTGTCTACACAGCCGGGACATGATTGCGTACATCCCAGATGATGGCAAGGAACTAAGAACATGGTTGATGACATAAAATGCAACTAGATTTCCCCATATGGCAATATGTTGCAACACAGTGAAGGAGCTGTACACGCATTAAAAAAAACTAAGTCTCCACAGTTGTCTAATGGTTTGTTTGGATGAGAAGAGAAAATGAAAGGAAAGGAAATGAGGGGAAAGAAATTAGTGTTTGGATTGAGAGAAAATGATAAGAAAATAGGAAAAGATAAGGAGAAAGGGTATTCTCATCCTAGTTGATGAGAAAACTTTGGGTATGGTTCCCACACATTTTTTATTTTCTCACCTTTTTCTTTCTCATCCAAATATGAGAAATTGTGTTGAAAAATATGTTTTCTCATCTCCCATTTTCTTTCCCATCATTTTCTCACCAACCAATGGCTATGTGAGCTACTGAATCATTAGCCAAATGTGTTCAGCAATGAAGTCGGGCTGTGGGGCTGTGGTGAGGAACTCAATATGAAACGTTTGGTAAAGGGCCAGCTCTGTGCAACAAAGAATCACTAGTCTTGCACATGCAGGGAGAGAAAGCCCTGAAACTGTACTCAAAGGAGAGGTGGTTCAAAGCCGTGAGGCCGTGACATTTTGGTCACCAAAGAAGCAACTCAACCCTTTCACTGGGAGGTGGACTTTTAGAATTCCTCCCCCAACAATAATGTAGCTATAGTAACAACTTACTTGGTCTCTATCGCAACAACGAATGCTTGCAACCAAATACATCCAGAAAGTGCCACCATTGACATCTCCTCCATCTCGCTCTTCTCAAAAGCATAAGTGTGTGTGGTAATGACAAAGACGACACTAGCCTGAAAAGTAACACCAAGTGTGGAAATAATTTAGTGCTAAACACATTTCTCGTCCCAAAAAAGTCTTGTATGACGAAACAAGACCAATTTTTCATGTGTTTGGCATTTTTCAGGAAAAAACTCGGCAACAAGTTGCATCGATAAGTTTAGTTAAACCAGCAAAAATATTTTTTGACATGTTAACTAATTGCAACCCTTGCATCCTACCAATATTCATATTCTCCTATAGTCTTACACGACCATTTAATCAAAAGTACAATCATACACATATTTACTATATCTTGAAAGCGCCAGGTTTTTTTCTTAAAATTACTACTAATTTAAAAATAAAAATATTATACCTTCAAGTATAATAACATATAGGTGGAGCCTAGGCCATGCCTAAAACTAGGACATTTAATTTCGCTCTTATTTTCATTAATAGCATGCTAAAGAAACTCACTCCAGTCCTTTTTAAGCCACAATAGCGTGTGCCTAAATATAAGAGATTACTATATCTTGATTGCCAGATGTAGGCAAGAACTTCCTAAAGATTGTGTTATGGTGTGGAAAACTAGTTAATGCGCAACACTTTTCACCCATAAGTAATTCATCCTTCGTTGTCCACAAAAAATTGATTGTATGTGATCTAGAGCTTGTGTTGTCATGTCATACTTGAGGCTTTTAAGGAATAAAGCTTTGGGAACCCCACTTTGCACACACCAAAGGCAAACACAGACACTGGGCAGACAATAAGTCAATAAGTGTATGTGCTTGCCTTTGGTGTGCAAAGTGGGATCGCCCTAGCATTCCCTGGCTTTGAAGGTAGGCTCCATATGTATGTCAATCTTTTGAAAGCCTATTTGGCAGTTTACGGATTAGTTGTGATTTGTGAATGAGTGTGAAAGTTTGAACGTTTGGGTGCATGATATATGGTTCAACATAAGTCCAAGGAATAACCCACAAGTTCTGTGTGATATTTCCTTCAATTGTGTCTTCTAGAAGAATTACAAATACTACTATGGGTATTTGTATTCCCTCCACTGTTGTGTTTCTCAAATAATTCATGTTATCAATTGTCAAATATGTCCTCATCTTAATATAACTTTCAATCTAATTTCTTTAAGAGTATGGTGAACTGTTGATGAATCCCATCTTGAAACTAGAGATGTTTCAGCTTGGTGCAGCACGGGGGCTGAATATAAAATACGATGTTTTAGGCTTTATCTTAGTTTGTCTCCCTCTCACTTTACAGATCATCCTCCACACACACTATTCATATACTATACAACATATTCAGAACACCTTCCTAGACTTAAACCTATATAGTGGTGTGCTCTTTTCGCATCTGGTATCAATTCATTAAATCAAGTACGGAGTAATATAAATATTATTAATCTTCCTCAACTACTAGTTTCCCATATACGGAGTATTGTTTTTAGTATTTTGCATCATCTCCGATGGAGCCAAAGACTCATTATTTTTTGGCTTTGGGGTATGATGGAATGAAATAAAATGGCTCTTTAAAGTTTAAACTATCTGCGCTCATCGGAGTCATTTGGAAATAGTAGCTACCTGCTTATTTGACCCCCTTGCCCTGCAATGGGAGGGGTCTTTGAGGCACTGGGGTAATGTTGTTTTTGTATATTGTTTCTAGTATGTAGTAGCTGTAGTAGGCTAGTAGCAAACTACCATCACCACATGCTAGCATTTTAATATTCAACATAGATGCGTGGGCAGAACTCTGAAGCGAAATTAACTTGCATGCGGAACGATGCAAATACCATATAAGTACAAAAGAAATAGCACTTACATGAAAAAGAGATCGGCCAAACCATCCAGCAAATGTGCTAGGGTTAAGAAGCCTGGGTTGAACAAGATTAATCAAATGTCAAGAAGGCCTGAGACCAAAACACACATGAACAATCACGTAATCAAGACAGAAAAAGCCCTTAAATAAAATCATACCTTCCAGCTTGGCAGTAAAACAGTATTTGAGGATGCTGCATCACAGTTCTTTCACTGAGATCTTTGTCAAGAACACTGGCTAGAACTGGAATACTAGTGTAAAACACATTATAAGCCATTAAACTAACAGAATTGAAAAGGCTAGTTCCAGAGACACCTGAAATAAATGAGAAACTGAAAGATTGTAAAGTTAGTAACTTCACTATTCTGATGCATTTCACACAGCCCCATGAAACAAAACAAAAGAACTTACAAAATTTGGATGAAACAAATCAGAAGGGATTTGTAGAAGGAATATTGGGAAAGAAATGCAGTCCGGTTATAAGAGTACCGTCCATGGACAAGTATTAGTCGTTTCAAGAACTTGAATTCTGCGAGTGAAGAAGGATAGCTTAAACAGGAACTCAAAAGCAAAAATAATAATAAATCACAGGTTACTAGAACTTTCTCTACTTAAGTCTTATAACACTAAGTAAATTGTCAAATCCATGCCAACACACAGCATATATTATACACATATATTCAATACACATATAGGTTGTGAAGCATCAACACTACCTTAAGAAGATAGTAGCTGTTACCACCACCAGTCACAAAAGTTACAAAAGAACAATTTATTTCAGAACCCTTTACCATTCCTCCTTTAGTGGATCAATTCAATTTGCAGTTTTACAATTTTAACCCCCTTATATTGCATGAATCTAGGTTGAGGTGGTTTGGGCACATAAGGGTGCAGGAGGCCCAGGTTAGAAGGTGTGACTTTGCGAGAGGCTTGCGGTTGTGGGCGTGAGAGGGGGAGGAGTATTCCATCTAGTATTTATCTTTGCTCTTACTTGATGGGTGGTATTCCGTCTACTATTTTACTTTTTAATTGTGCTTCTATTTAGGGCTGGGGTCTCTTGCAAACAATCTTTCTACATGGTTGTAAGATTTGCGTACACATACCCTCCCCAAATCCTTGGACTTTACTGGGTTCATGGTCGTTGTTAAATAGTTTTACCCCTTGGGTGTTTACTGGATTATGAAGGGCAGTGAAAGGGATATTGTTGTTTTTTAATTTACTCTTATAATAGCTGGTCAAAAGAAAAATGGAAGTGAGAATTTGAGCTAAGAGATCATTATTTTCTGATCTAACAAAAAGAGAAAAAAAAAGACAATGTCAATTCCCCCCCCCCCCCCTCCATAAGCCCCCAATAAAACGTGCCTTCATTTTTTTCTTCTTTTCTTTATTGTTTGTTTGGAGAGGAGGGGGGACTGGAGTGAATAAATCAATGAAACGGAGATCTCACTTGCAATACTGTAGTCAGCTGCCCTAGCAGCCTGCAGTCCTTCTCTCCCACTTATGCCAACACCAATATCAGCTTGTTGGATCATCCTAACATCATTTCCGCCATCCCCAATTGCCAGTGTTCTATACTCACAAGATTTTAGTAGTTCAACAAGCTGGAGGAAGAACGAAATATAATTCACACATCAACCGGAAAATTAGATGTATATGCTTAATAGACATAGAAGTGAAGAAGCAAGAGGTTGATGCAAACACTAAGCTAGCCAACATTTTGTTTGTTGTTTGTGTTTCCACTAGTAGAACTAACTAATGCCAAGCCAGTAAACACAAAAATTATTTTAAAAACAATGCCCTTAAATAAAGGTCACCGGAGGTTTCTGCTGCTTGTAATGTTGAGTCAGTTGACAATTTTTGGAGAACTAACAGAAAAGCGTTTATAAAAAAATTAAAAAATTGGTGCAACTGTTTACCAAGCTCGGGTGTTATTGCAATTTTTTATATCCTTAGGGGCTGTTTGGCAACTTCTGAATGGGTAAGTGCTGACCAGTAAGAGGTCTGAACCATTAAGTGCTGAACCAGTAAGAGGTCTGAACCATTAAGAGCTAGTATATTGCTTAACTATTCAGAGGCAAATGTCTGATCAATTCAGATAAGAGGTCTTAACCATTCACTCTGTATAATACTTAACCATTCAGAGGCAAATCTCTTAACCATTCAGACATCTGAACCATTAAGAGGCTGAAACAAACAGTCTGAACCATTAAGTGCTGAACCATTCAGACATCTGAACCATTAAGAGGCTGAAACAAACAGCCCCGTAGTCACGCTTGTCCAAATTCAGACAAGAAAAAACAATCCTAATAACCTCTTCAAAATTCCAATGTTCTCCCTCTTCCTATTACACAAAAATCATTTTTTACAACTCAAGTCTTCTAACTGGAGCATCGCTAGGTTTTTGTATGTGTCCAAATGACTGCAGTTGATTCTTTCTCAATTTATAGTTCCTCCTTCCGAGTGCTTTTGTCCACCTTTCTTTTCAGGATTTCCCACTTTATGTCCACTTTCCATTTATAGTGATACATAGTATTATTAAACAAAAGGTCTCTTTTTTCCTCCATCAAATACCATCCTCTTCATATTCCTTTCCAAACCCTAGATCTGTGATGTTTCTTACCTCTTGGATGTCTACTCTGCAAAAGAAGAGAGTATGATGCTGCCTATGGAGAGGTCTCACCCTTCACAAATGGAATGCCATTCCCAAGTCAAGAATTTTTTTCTCATTTGGAAATTTCATTGCAATTGATGCTATTCCCATCTTAATTGAACCTTTTTTTTTTCAAATTTCTTGCAAAGAACATTGCCAAGGTAAGCTGTGTCACGGATGGATGGGATTGGAGAGGCTGGGAAGCGGATGGAGTTGGTAGCAAGGCAATAGAGAATGAGGCTTGTGGACGGTGCTATGGTGGTAAGGTGGTGGTGGCCGGTGGGATGTGGGAGAGGAGCCTAATTGATGATGGGATATGGCAGTGGAGGGCTTGTGGATGCGGCAGAGAGATACGGGAAGAGTTGGTCAGGGAAATATTTGGAGGGGTAAATGCGACATTTTACAGTTCAGATTCCCCCACCTAGGTATTTGTGCTATAAAGAAAGTGGATGAAAACACTAGGACGGAGGGAGTATTCACTAGATGCTACATTCTTTTGGATAATTGGATGATCACATTTCTTACTATATCCACCCTGGCATGACCACACATCCATTGTAACATACGCACCTTAACTTTCAAAACATGACATCCTTTAGCAGCCCAAAATTCTGTACCATATATTCACACTGGTCAAATCATTGTTCTGTAGATTTTTCCTTTTAGCTTCAATGGTAGGTATATCACAGTCACAAAAAACTGCAGTTGCATTCCTCGAGTCCAACCAACCTGCCTTTACTCCATGATCAATATCTTCATCCAATTGTCTATCTTTTTGTATAATAGAACCAAAATATCTAAAATGATCACTAATTGGGAATTTGGGATATCTTGAACCTAGAGTTACAAAACTCTGGTCTCCGTTTCTGTCGTTACAATAGTTGAAATCCATATATTCTGTTTTACTTTTATTGAGTTAGAAACCTATAGACTCTATAATCTCCCTCCAACTTTCTAACTCAACTCCTGTAGTTTAATCTTTCAAGAAAATATCATCAACAAACAACACACACCAAAGTAGATCATCGTGCATAGTCTTAGTTAGCTCTTCAATAAAAAAACTATACAGAAAAAATAATCACTTCCTAAATCTATGAATGATAGAGAGTGAGACAGATAGAGAGGCAAATAGGTGAGATTGTGTATGTGTGTGTGAAAGAAAGAGAGCAAGAGAAATAAACTCATCCCTTGAAGTGGTAGATTTGCATGTTTTTATAAATCAAAAGATCGATACCAGTATTTTCCCCTAAAACTGCAATATTAATATAGTGTAATAAATAAATAAAAACTAGAACGCTAAAATTATTCAAGTTAACAACACCTGAGCTTTTTGAGATGGAGTAACACGGCAACAGATAGCTGTCTTTGAGAGTAAGGCAAGTTCTGTGAAAGCTTTTCGATGATGCTTGAGGGCAATTTCAAGAGCCCAACCATCAATGACAAATGCTACATCCTATAACAGCAAAATATTAGGCATATACTAGGGGTATTCTTGTTGAACTCCACTATTATATTGTTGTTGTTATTATTATTATTACTATTATTATTTTGCTATTATCAATTTACCCTTTCATTTTTATTTCCTTACTGGGCCCAAGATTTCCTTTTGTCTATTTCAAAACAACATGACATTTATTTTCTCAAAAAGCACGACAAACCCAGACACATCTTACTTTGACTGAAATAGGGAGTTAACTAAAGACAGGGAAATACTCCGTAGATCTAGAAACTTAACTTTTCACAAATACAAATTCCTGCATAGCTTTTAGCTTAATGTAATGCAGTCAACCAACTAGCACCAACATTATCATGATGAATGATGATTCACATACACTCTCTCATCCTAATCATTCGTCTAGGTTTAGACTTTTCTTTGTACTTTTTTATCTGTCCATTTATGAAATAGGGCTCAGGTGTCATTAACTACTTTTTCAACATTGTACCCTTCTTGGGCAGACTTTTTAACCTCAAGTCTGCACAATAGGATATGAGATATCTAACAGTTTAAGGTGGCTTTAGATAAATTTAACATAAGACTATAAGAGAAAGCGGAAAATTGGAATTTAATTTGTGGAGTTAATGAAGTTAAGCACTATGAGGTTACCCGTGTGGTATTCCCTGGGCTACTAGAAAACCAACATCATGTTTGGTTTAAGGAATTTGAAAGGAAAAAGAAAAGAAATGAGATGGAAAATAATTTATCTTGCTTGGTTAGAGAGGAAAAGAAAAGAAAAAAAAAGTCTTCCTAATTCTTTGAACAAAACATAAGGTTATGGATGTAAATAAATTTAACATGGAAGGAGCATCTATCTGATTATAAGATGATGCAACAGATAAGAGAGTGAGAAAAATACCCTGGGCTCTGAGTTTGTTATCCTCATTGTCAGTAGAACTCTCTCAAGGCTTTTAAATACTTCTTCCTCAGTTTTTCCATTAATTGGTAGAAGTTGCCCCCTAGGTTCTGCAAACATAAAATGCGGGACACAGTGTAAACACAATATATATAACTGGAGTCTGAAAAAAATATATCTAAAGTCTCCAGCATTGCAATATGTTATCAACTTACCGAGTAATCTAATCAAAGCATCAATTAACCATCAATTAAGCATCAATGTACCAAATTATTAATGCTGCCACTGTCCCACAAAAGGCAGTTTCGGATATAATTTTAGCGGAAAATGATACTCCCTCCATCAAACAATGAGGTTCCAGTTTAGGATGTTTGAGTGAAGTTATTTTCCATTCAATTTATTTGAATATTATATATTTACAATCTACAAGAAATGTTTTATAAAACAAGAGGTGACTTGATTATTTATTTGATAAATGATCAATGAAAATATGTATGGAAAGAAGATATAATTTGACCCGTAAATAGTGAATGAGAAGTTGAGAACCATATTTTGGGATGAAGGGAGCACAAAAAATGTACTTTAAATGGTTAAAAGGACATTAGTGCCAATTTACACTTTTAATAAGTTAGAAACACACTTCTCTATTTAGAATATTAGAATATCGCGGGAGTTGGTTCCTCTTCCATTTGCAGGTTTTTTTGTTGGTTATTCGTGATACTCTATAAAGGGTGTGTACCAGATAGAGACATCGATCAGCTTAAGATTACTGATTCTTACTCTCCAGTAGTAAATGTCATATGTTCCACTTGATCCAATCCATTACTGGACTGACTATGGCATCTACATCAGTTGGTAATCAAGGAATTTTTCTTTAATAGTGATCATCTTGAGAAACTTTAGCAACTACCTGGGTTTGTTACACGGAGTTGGGATTTTTATTTGACAGATCCATTGCTCTTTGTGCTCACTGAAGTAATCTGTGAGAGCTTGGTTTATGCAATTCATATCTTTTTTTCATGAATTTGGTACCATTTGAGGTACGGGTTGAGTATTTTCAGTTTTACCGTCACTAAAATGGGAGAAAAGTGAATATATGATATGCTTTATGTTCTATGTAAATGGTGTGGTATTGTTATTACTTGGAACCATCATATGAGAATCTCATGTTAATGAGTACCTAAACAGCTAGTACCAAATTAAATATTTGGTTAAGTTGAAGTAATTTCTTGATATTGGAGAGACCCAATCCAACAACAGTGATCTCTCAATGGAAAAATAGCAACCTAGTTGAATCCCAAAAGTGTAGGGTCAGGGGAGGGTGTGTGTATGCAAACCTTGCCCCTACTCGAAAGCAGAAATGCTATTTCCAAGAGACCCCGGCTCAAAGAAGCACAGATAATAATAGCAAGAAAGCAGAAAATTACCCTTAGGTCCCTCTATTTTCAAGAAAACAACAGAGGTCCTTATATTTTGTTGTAATGATTGGGAGGGAACATTCCATCCAATATTTCATCCATAAGCGTTAATAGATGTATTTTTTCCTATTTTTCCCTTAATGTTTTATGGTAATAACTATTAGGTTGCTCCTTTTTATTTCTTTGTTTTTCTTTTTTTTGTTACTCTTTTTTAAAGTGTTTTTTAAAATTTTTTCTATTAAATTGTATGAAAATTCAAAATGTTTGTATGATATAAAAATAGATGAAATAAAAAAAATTCCAAAAAAAGAAAAGACCAAGTAAAATTAAAAAAAATTGAAAAATAAGCAAAACAAATTCCATAGAAAGTCCTCAAGATTCTTTTTTAAATACTTTGTATGGAATATTAAAAAAAATAGAGATCTAGTTTTCTTTTTTGATAAGGTCCTTATTTCATTTATTTTTATATCATGCAAAAATTTAAAACGTTGAAACTATTTACTAGAAGAAACTTAAAAAAGTATTTATGAAAAAGGAAACAAAATGAAAAAAGAGACAAAAGGAAACAAAGAAACTAAAGTTAGGGACCTAAAAGTTATTATCATAAAACATTAATGGTAAAAAAGGAAAAAACATATTTATTAACACTTATGGATGAAGTATTGGATGGAACGTCCCATCCCAATTATTGCGACATATTGTAAGGACATTTGTTGTCTTCTTGAAAATAGAGGGACTTGAGAGTTATTTTGATAAAAACATGTGTCACCAGTGATTAATTTTCTGCAAAGAAAGCATAAAGTGCATAGAGGCAAAGAACAAACTAATTTTAATGAAGGAAAAGCACGATTGCACCAAGCATACAAAACATACAAAGCACCAAAGTGTAGAAACTACCACTTAGCTCAAAGCACCTACCCAACTATCTTACTCTTAGCCCTCCAAGCTCTCTTATCTAAGGTCATATCTTCAGTAACAGCAAGAAGTCATAGATCCTATCTAATCACCTCTTCCAAATTCTTCCTAAGTCTGCCCCTTCCGCTACTCCCACCCACCAACTTAAGCCTCTGGAATCACCCACATGGGTGTCAACAATTTGCCGCCTAACATGCATAAACCACCTCAATCTAGCTTCCCGCAACTTATGTTCAATGGGAGCCACGCCTACCGATCCTCCGATAACCACGTTCTGCATCTTATCCATCCTCTGGGTAGACGAGGATCATCCTCATCTGCCCACTCATCCACAGCGGCATCCGCATCTCAACAGCATGTATTGACGTATATTTCTCTCAATTGGAATTTTACTAAAATCCAAGAATAGCATATATTTGTAACAAGCTTGGTGGCTGGTGCATATGATTTTTATGCTCCACCTTGAGGCAAGTGTGAGAAGTAGATAGCTTTGGGAAAAATGTGTCAGTTTATAGAACATGTATTGTGTCGGTTTTTATTTCTACACAAGCATGTACTGTAAAGAAAATTAAAAAGGCACACCAAAGAGTCAAGAAATAGTACAACAGAGTAGAAAAACCTAATATTTACTGCAATTTATATCATTTTGTATGGGTATTGCCCATCTTGTTTGTATGCATCTATAAACTGTCCCTTTTGTACTGGTGGTTTTATATGAAATATAGTACGGGGTATTAAATTTTCCTTTTCTATCCCATTATTAACTAAGAATAAACATTTAAATTATCCACTCTGTTGGAAGTTATTTAAGGGCAGCATGGTGCATGAAAGCTCCCAAACTTGAGAGAATGGTTTTTTAGTATAAAAGAGACAGTCAGATAAGTGTAAATTGGAAAACGGTAATACCAGGAGAAATTAAATTGCAAGACCGTGCAATCTGTATAGCAGTATTTTGTTTATCACCAGTCAGCATCCAAAAGAATATTCCGGCTTTCCTGAGTGTTTCAATTGTTTCAGGGACAGCATTCTGATACGGAAAAAAGTAAATGACATGATTACATGCAAGCTTTTACGATACACACACACACACAAACACACACACACATATCTGTACATACATACATACATACATACATACATATATATATATATATATATATATTACAAAGCTACCAAATGAGAAATTTAATAGTTTAAGATATCAGTCTTACTTGTAGTCGATCTTCAATAGCAGCAACTCCTAGAATCTCTAAGTCATGCTCTAATCTTTGGCAAACCTCAGCCACCCTCCACTTCAAAAACAAAAACAAAAAATATCAGTGTTGTCATCCTCATCGTCACTGATAAAATTTAGGATGGGGTATGGATCACTGGATTGGGCAATAAGACACTTGGGTTGAACCACATTAAAAGATTGAATCCAATCGATTAGTTAGTTCAACTCAAGAGCTTATATAGTAATTATTTTCCTCA
>OOIL02006555.1:3172978-3186921 GCA_900332095.2 Cuscuta campestris
AATTTAGGATGGGGTATGGATCACTGGATTGGGCAATAAGACACTTGGGTTGAACCACATTAAAAGATTGAATCCAATCGATTAGTTAGTTCAACTCAAGAGCTTATATAGTAATTATTTTCCTCATACTTTTCCGATGTGGGATACTCTTAACAGTCACCATCATATCAGTAATCACTTTAATCCCTATTATGATGAGTCAGTGATTTGAAATGTAGGGTCATTATTGATGAAAAAGTTAGTACTGAATCCATGCCCTCCCCCCACCAAAAAAACCAAATTTACGCTGAAAGCCCTTTTTAACAAATACTCCGTATTTTTTTCAAATGTACTTTGATAAGGTCCGGATCACTGATAGCAGATGGCCACCTTAATTATATTATTAAGTGTGGTTTAATTGAGTTGTTATTGTTTTACTTAAATAACTATTCATTAAATAAAAGGACTTTAAGGTTATTAAGAGTCCTGAAGCCCTAAGATAGCTTAGTTTGTTAGAACTTATCAGTTTGTTGTTTTGATCTTATCAGATCAGTTTGTTATTTTGATCTTATCAGATCAGTTAGAGTTGTAATAAAAATCCCAACTTCTCTATTGTTGAGATATCCAGAAAATAAACCATTATTCACATTGAGATTCTTTGGGCTTCTATTCCTTTTTCATCAGTGAGATACTTATTGAGAGAAGAAAGGGAGAGTTCTATTTAGTCTTAAATTAGATCCAGACTTAATTCTAGTAGGTTTCTATCATACTCCATGTTTCTTTACTGGTACTCGATAAATATAATATAAAATTTAAATTTAAATCAATAAGTCTTGCATTGTTGAATGAGTATGACACAAAATGTAATGAGAAGTATTAGTTAGTAGAGAGGTCAAGAACATATGAGGATGAGGATCGTAAATAGTTGTAAGGCAAATAAAGATTGATATAATAATTGCAAACCTCTCTGTCTATCAATGTACTATTAGCCTCTTTAAACATCAATGACCATTCATGATACTCATCTTCCTCCAAGTCACGCCAAGCCAAGCATAGAGTTCGCAGACCTAACTGAGAATACATTTCTACAGCCTCAGAGAACAATCTTGTTTGTTGTCCTGACACATTTCCTTTTCAGATTCAGAAAAATAGGTGCAGATGCTGCTAAGAACCATTTGACTTGCATTTGCATACCTAATCTAGATAGCTTTGAAAGACGATGCAAGCAAATTCAGCAGATCAGTGCCAAGGCGTAATTATAACAAAACTTTAGACCAAAAACTGTCTTTAAAGCTCTTTAAGAATTCAAAGTGTTGAACTTCATGCAATGCATGAATAAAACTCATACTCATATTTTGTTAATCTAATTTTTTTGTTTATCACTCTTATTTTAACCTAATGGCCAAAAACATTCAAAATACCACTTGAAAGAAAATGGTGTTGCATTTCAAATAGATTAGGTGAGATCAAAAGTGCTTAGACCAGATCGTATCAGAAAAACCACATCCTAAAAATTCAGATCAGATTACATTTTTTCAAGGCAAAGAAAAATTTAGGAAACACCTGGCACCTCTGATCCATTGAAGGTGAAAAGATTAAATCTAATTGATTTCATAATTGAAGATACATTTACATATTAATTTAGGATCGAGGCATTAATATTCTACGTAGAACTCGGGTGAGCCTAAGTATGCATCACTCCCCTCAAACTGAAACTTACAGATTATATTTCCAAGCTTATTACAAATGCACATAATTCTAGAGTAATTTACCTAAATAGGACTAAAACATAATGACTTTCCCAATATAGGACCATATGTTTTTATTTCTTAATGTAGGACTTTTGGTCATTATCAAGTAGTCATTATTCAAGTAAATGTCCATCATTACTGGACATTATTCCTCTCACAAGGTCATTATTAAGTCCTATTTAGGGAATAAAAAAAGTTTAAGTCCTACATTAGAAAAGTCATTATGTTTTAGTCCTATTTAGTGCAATTCTAGGGTTCAGACCTAATAGTTTTACCAGTATTCTTGTTGCAACTAACTTGTAACTTACCTTCAACAAGACTAATCAACTTTAATGAATTAAGGGGCTGTTTGGCAATTTCTGAATAGGTAAGTGCTGAGCCAGTAAGAGGTCTGAACCATTAAGTGCTGAACCAGTAAGAGGTCTGAACCATTAAGAGCTAGTATATTGCTTAACTATTCAGAGGAGGTCTGAACCATTAAGTGCTGAACCAGTAAGAGGTCTGAACCATTAAGAGCTAGTATATTGCTTAACTATTCAAAGGCAAATGTCTGATCAATTCAGAGAAGAGGTCTTAACCATTCAGACTCTGTATAATACTTAACCATTCAGAGGCAAATGTCTTTACCATTCAGACATCTGAACCGTTAAGAGGCTGAAACAAACAGTCTGAACCATTAAGTGTTGTTCAGACATCTGAACCATTAAGAGGCTGAAACAAACAGCCCCTAAGTGTTTGAGTATAAATCAAAATGTTTGATGTTTCTTTTCAACACAAACCTTGCTTTTTTGCATGGAGACTGTAGAGAGTAAGAACACAGCAGAGAACAATATTTGGTATATCCGTAAAGAAATCTAGTCATGTGCTACATAACCATCCTACAGACAAACTGCAGAAAAGAAAAGCTTGGCAGATACATATTACCAGTGTATGCACAGGGAAGAATGGCCTCATCCGCTCCTTTTGAGAGGAGGAGGATTTTTCCAGTTTGATAGTTCCTGACAACCACAGACATTCTCTTCCTGTCAGAAGTGAACTCCAGAGTGTCCAGTACTTCATACTGAATCACTGAAGCATTAAAGTTGATCTCTGCACAAGAAAAAAGAAAATTCCAAATTTTGAATGCACTTCACAGCAAAGTTAGTAGAGAAAGCAATCACTCTATGGTGTCATTTCTCCCATACACATGTTATAATAGGCATACTAAAAGTAATCATACCAAGAAACGTTCCATTCCTTTTGAAGAAAATCATATTTAAGCTAGCAGCAGCATGAACAAGGGCTTCTTCATCTTGAGACTGTGCCTTGTATGAGATTTGCCCACCTTTGCTGTAAAAATGACCACACGGATGACAAAATGAATTTAGTTTGCCAGCTCATGGTGCATGCCAAGAATTTAGTTTTTTTAGCTCATGCCTCATGGTACATTTGATCATTGAGCTTATAGTGGAAACTAACTTAATTACCTTTGCACAGGAACAACTGTGTTGCATATTGCCATAACAGTCAAAAATCGGATAACATCAGGAGAACCAGAGGTAATAGCATTAAGCAGTTCAGCATCTGCAAGAGCAAGAAGGCATACGGAAGTGTCACTTTGCTACATTAAGAGCTATTTTATGGGAAAATATAACTGCCATAGTCTGTCCTAGTAAGAAATACATATTCTTGTCAATCTACACCGATTCTTTGACAAACAGGGTTCTGTTTGACCAAATTTGCTTCTAATTGAAATATTGAATATTCTTTTCAGTGGCTACCATGTGTAATTGACCCATATACTAGTCATGAAAAAGGTTCATACGAAGACCTAGTCTAGTCTTCAAAGAAAAAAAGATTTTATAGATATAGAAAGCTCTTTCAAACATGAGAAAAGAAATAACAAAATATATAATTTAAGGTTCATTACAAGTGTGGTGATGAGTTTCTTGAGAGTAAGTGGTAGTTTCTTGAGGGTAAGTGGAAACAACCATGATGACCTGTCACCCGAAATAAGTAAAAAAAGGAAGAAATTCACGAGAGAAAAGAACGGACTATGCAAGCAAGCAAGACTCTAATACTATGCAAGAAGAGCAGAATCATAACCAATTAATCGTGTCTAAACCAAAAAGTAGGTTTTACACACATAATCAGAGCTAAGTCAACATTCAAACATAAGTTGATAAATAAAGAAATAAATAACCCTTGAAGGAATGTATCACACAAAGAGGAGATAATAAAAGTTATAAAACTTGCCTTTTATAGCATCATGTGCCTCACTTCCAAAGTAACTTCCATTGATAAAACACCTTTTAAAAATCATTTCATTCTCAGTAAGTGTCCCTGTTTTGTCAGTCAAAATGTATTCTACTTGTCCCAAGTCTTCACTAATGGCTGTGCTGTCAGTTCAAGTGAACAAATATCGATTAAAATATAATTTATCGGCACATGAACATCCACGTTAAGAACGGAGAATAATGTACATACAACAAAAAAAACAAGTGGAAATAATGTACATAATCTAATGATAATTTTGGATGTCTTTCTCACTTTGTTGCTTTTGATGGTGTGCTGGTTTCCGAATCAAACATCTCAGAGTCCCAATCAATGAACTTTGCATACAAGCTTTTCACAAGATCTAGAGATACCTATTTTAGATAAAAAGAAAATAATTAACGGAAACAATCAATTCCGATTGCAGGCTTTACAAACTGCATAACTTCTACAAAAAAAAAAGTTGATCTCATGTGAAACCAATTTTATGCAAACCAAACCAAACCAAACATATCAAGAATATCTCAGTCAAAAGCAGGCTTTTTTTATTTTGGGGGGGGGGATATGCAAACCTTACGTATATCCTAAGGTGTAGTTCTGAGAGGTGGACCCTGACAAAGACTTATATGTGAGTATGTGACAATTAAAAAAACTACCTAACAAGACCAAGCGACAAAGAGCTAGCGAGTCTGACCTCCAAAAGGACTCGCACCCCGACAGTGACTCTACAACCCTAATACGCTGTCTCTAGGATCTCTTATTAGAGACTATCCTTATTAAAGATTATATCCTCAAAGAGGTATTAAGGCCATCAAATCCATTCTCAATTGTTCATCCTAAATACTTAGCAAACCTCTCTCTTGGTCCCCTCAACCAAAATGCTTTCAACTTTTCTCCCTGGTTCTATTTATCTCTATAATGAATGTGGCCAAATCATAGCAGTCAACGATCTCATACCCCTAGCTCATTTGGTATTTTGTCCCCTATGACCAAAAAATCTTTGCAACATCCTCAGTTTTTCAACTTCCAACCTCTGGTCACATGTCTTCTTTAACATCCAACACTAAACTCAAACAACGAAACTAGTCACATAACACCCCCTAAGGTGGTGCTCCACTTTAACCATCCAACCTTAATATGATGAGTGACATCTTTTCCACCTTTTGGATTATAGAGTTTAAATACTTGAAACACTACCTTTGTTGTATCATCTGGCCACCAATAGTGATTTTAACATTTTCAATTTGCTTTTAACTTAAGTTAAACTAGAGGTATTCAACTTTAGAGTGGATAATGTGCCAAGCTTCCTATGTCCTTGTCACTCTCCACGGATCAGGCTTCATATGTTCCCTTCCCATATCATAGCTACTTGTGTCCTTGTCAATGCAGATCCTTAGTCCTCAAAAAAATGTCTGTAAGGGCTGTGTGTAAGAGGTGTTATAAAATATATTCTACTTATGATAGCCACTCAACCCAGTGAGTTGTTTTTTGGCTGGCAACGGAACACAAACACATCTCCACGGTCAGGTAGTACTCTGATTAACCACTTTGGGTGCCGTCAAACTGTGCACGATAAGCGGGTGAGTGTGCTTTTCTGCCGCATGGTTGGAAAAGTTCTCCAAAATGTACTGAAGAATATTTTGCCATGCTAGGAGATTGCATTCTGGCAATCCATGAACCCAGAAGATATTATGGAACAAGTTCTCTCCAATGTCTGAATGAAGACATTGATAGTAGTGCCATTTGACGACCACCATGAGGACCAATTTGTCGCATCTGTACGTAGTGACTCAATGAAATCCATTGAAATGTCGCTACATATTTGGGTAATAAACATTGTTGGTTGTAGCAGGCTTGCTGATTTAAGTGTTAACCATTTGGGCTGCTGGCAGGTGATGCATGTAAAAACAAAATCATTGACTAGTTGTCTCATTCCCTTCAGATGAAATTGAGGCGCTGACGCGTTGTAAAATCTTCTCCTCCTTCATATGCCATGTTATGGAGCAAAGAGATAAGTTGCGGTATTAAGGGAAGAGTCAAGATCCAAATGGATTTTACCTTTACACAAGAGTAGGCCATCAGTAACATGTCATAGATCATTGAAACCATTTTGGAATTGTGTTTGGCTAAGTTGCACCAAGACTAGGAAGAGACTTATAGGAGGACGGGGTCGGAAGTGTGAAACATCAAAAATTTTCATAATTACTAAAGGATTTGGGCGTGGGGACGCCCCCAAGGCCCCAAGGCCCCAAGTACCCGACCGGGGATGTTTCGAGGACAGAAAGCGGCACCTATTTGAAAAATCCATGCAACATAGGTATTTGGAGCTGTCAATAGTAGTCCTGTTGTGCAACTTCCATTTGAACCGCATGGAGGAAGTCAGTAGACAACTGTGAGAGCATTTGCAATTTGTCCCCATGTCGAGTTTCCCTGCCTTGAATTTCACACTGAAATAGAATCCTAGAAGTTCCCTGAGCATGTATTGCTTGGGTGGGTTGACAGGCACTGTTCTAACACGTATTTCAAGCAGTAATGATTGATGGCTCGGTGTGGATGATGTAACACCCCAAAATATTCTTGCCAAGTATCATCCTTCACGTAACTCTGGGTGAGGCTTATTGTTAACCCTAGATGGAGGAGATCACGAGGGGATGAGACTAAAGGGTTAGTGTGATCTATAACTACTCACAGGCTGGCAGCTGCCGGCTGGGATTGCAATCCCACCTCCAATAGATTATCAATCACTTCGGAATCAATAATCTTTATTAATGGTTGATAACCCAATTCTTAGTCTCCTAATCAACCATAACTTAACAAAGGCTACTAAATCAAATACATCCCTAAACATAAATTAGTAAAACAAAGGGTTTGGGGAGTGTGTGTACGCAAACCTCACCCCTACTCGAAAGTAGAAAGCATGATATAGTAAAACATAATTAAAGAATAATAACTTGACTAGGCCTGCTAAACCAAATACTATCAAAACATAAATTAGTTGAGCATAATTAAATAATATACTAAAAGTCTAGTTTAGGAAATTATGTCAGGTTTGTGGGTCTGGCATGCGGCTGCGCTAATATGTGCGACCCACAAAGGCATCCTTGTCAAAAAGCAATGAATTAAAGTTATCTTAATCATACTATACTTAAGCTACAAACAACCTTTATCAGGAAAAAACATATATATCAACACATTTGTTTTTGTTATTGTTCTTTTTGCAATCTGACAATGAAGCTGAATTATTATTTATTAAAAATACAGCAATCCAGTTGGACCCCACGAGAGTAGGGTCTGTCTAGGAAAAGTGACCTTGCCCCAACTCAAAAGTAGAGAGGTTGTTTCCAAGAGACCCCCGGCTCAGCTGCATAGATAAAAAGATCGCAGGAGATACATAAAGCAGAGACGGCATGGATTAAGTACAAAACACACAGAGACAAAGAACAAATTAACGATAACACAAAGGAAAAGTCCTACAATATTAGAAATATAATTTCTAATATTAGAAATACTATTTATTAAAAATACAAAATGCAATCTTGGAGACAATGGTACTTCAGAATTAACCTTTATTGAAATAGGTATCATGATGGAACAAAGAAGCTCAAACCGAAGAGGGATGACCAATAACTCATACCAAGGACCTTCATCTGGATATTGAGCATACCATTGCTATGAAATACAAATGTGTAGGATATAAATAGAAATAAGGTTAGAAGGATTACTAGTTAGCAAACAGAATGACATCATATATTTGCATTAAAGAAAACATGCGCATCAGTTGTACACAATACATAAACCAGACCACCAACAAAAAAAAATCAAACAAGAGATGCAGGGCCCGGGAGAGGATCTAGCACACCAATACAAGCAGCCCACCCTTAATATGATCACTTGGAAGTATTTTAGAGACTCAACCTAGTGAACCTCCCCTTCATGGGAAAATATTATATATATCTGTGTGTGTGTGTAACTATGCATGTATGTGTATAGGGGCTGGTTCTTGTGAGAATGAATCTTGGTGAAAGAAATGAGAATCGTGCATTTTGGTTTGCCATGGTGCATTTTACACAGCAGGTAGTGCATTTTTAAAAGTTTGATTTAATTACGTAAATGCAACCGTGTTTTTCTTGATTTTTCATATTTTTATGACGCTTAGATCACACATTTTAAAGCACCGCATGCACTCAGAATTCTTTCCTAAGATCTCATTGTCACCCAAACCAAAATCTATATACATACATACATATATATATATACACACACACAAACACAAGCATATATACATATATATATATAACAAACATGCACACACATTGATATGCCAGAAAACTAAAAATACAATGGACTAATCAAAATGACACATTAGATTTCCCTTGCTTCTTACTTGATTACTTCCTATGAAGTTTTGGGCAGCAAGTTCATCAAGGATCTACCAAGAACAACAGCTGTTACAGGGGTAAGGTTGTGTCCATGTTGACCACCCCCCCCCCCTCCCCCAAGATCCCAATAAAGAATACAAACGGAGCGAGGTTCATGTTAAAGTGTTTGAATAATATATTGCACTGGACCAAATGTCTGCTTCTTGTGAAAGGCAACTCAGAACTTGATTCCTATGTAGTGAAATGGTGAACAGTTTTCTTGCATTCATTTTTTTCCTTTTTAAAAAACCTTTCTATCTGGAACACAGTTTAATTATTCACGACAAAAGCATGTAAAAGCACCTGAGAAAACAGAATTTCACAAAAAGTGAAGAAACACATGCAATCCATGACCTAAAAGTTTGAGTAATGCTTATGGATAAGTTCCAATGCTGGGAAGCAAGTACTAGGCATGACGCATATAAGATTTTTGGGCAGAATAAGAAGTTACAAGGGGGTCGAGTAATAAAAACATTTAAATAGTAACTCATATAGGAATAATAAAGGATTAGACACATGACTAGCAGGTAGGACAAGACATAGACCTTCCTGGCTTCTGTATCTTTCCACACATTCCCAGCTATGCCCAAAACCAATACAACAACAATTTGAAAGATGAATATTGCTCCTGTCAGTTTGTCAATCATAGCATCAACAGCCGTAAGCTTAGGCTCTGGTAGACCCCTGCTCATTCCAAGTTTTGTTTCATTTCCTGAATGAATGAATATGTATACATACAAACAATGAAAATTCTAAATTCAGAATGAACTCAAATGAATTACACAACTATATGTATTTTTTAACTGAAAACTGTGAAATAAAATCATATATAGCAATTAATAGATCTTAACTTCTTTCACAAAACCTATTTCTAATGAGTTTCACTTTCTGTTTCTACTAAATTATATGTTTCCGTTTTGAAAAACTTCTAGTTCACAAACTTAACTCTAAATATATGTTCCTGTGTTGCAAATATTATTTGAAATCTACAAAAACAAAGCTCCAGCTAATATATGTCAGAGTATAAGAACCTCTCCCGCGGCTACACCCAAAAGCAAGCTTTTGGTTGAGTTAGTTTCATGACATGGTATCAGAGCCTAGCTGACCAATAGGTCACGAGTTCAAACCTCACCGCCACCTAGTTTTAAAAAATTAATATTCACGTGCAAGGCTTGAACAAACACAAATCTGCACGTGAGGGGGTGTGTCGAAGTACAAAACCTTTGTTGGGCCTACAACTACAAGCATGAGCTTTTGTTTGAATTGGTTACATGATCAGAGGGCATTGTTCACAAAGAGATATCGAAACTCATTTCCACCCAATTTAAAACAAGGTATGGTTTCATGTGAAAGGCTTGATGCGGTCATGTCTGTACGTGAGGGGCGTGCTAGAGTATAAGAACCTCTCCTGCACTTACAAGCTTGAGCTTTTGATTAACTTGGTTTCTTGACAATATATTGGAATGTTAATGTAGACTTTCATCATGTTATTTATATGTTGATGAAACATATTGATGAAAAATAGATAAAGGAGTTTTACAAAATAAGGAAAATTATAATTGGTACACAATAAAGAGTACGAAAAATAGATAATTTGATGTTCCAACTAAAATAATCAAGAAGGAAAAATATACTTCAGAAAGATGGATATTTTCAATTGATAAAAAAATATGGGATGATTTTTATATGTTCTTATCATGACCCTTGAGAAAATGTTATGAAGACCATAGTTATCACGGCGCCAAGGCGAGGCGCGGCGCCAATGTATCGCCATGAGACCTAAGCGAGCGCCTAGGCAAAAAATAATATATATATATATATATATATATATATATACTCCCTCCGTCCATTTTTAATGTTCGTACTTTCCTTTTTCGTCCGTCCACAAATAAAGTTCATGTTTCCTTATTTGGTAAAAAAGTTTAAGTTAAAAGTCATATTTGCCCTTCAACTCAAACCTTATCTCTCCACCAAACCTTCCTCAACCATCTGTCTCCTCATCATCTCGCCTCCTTTACCACCTCCATCCGTCGTCATCTCCACCAACTCCTCCTCCTCCTCTTCTTCTTCTTTTCTTCTTCTTCTTCATGTCAACTCGCCATTTTCCCCCTTTTTTAGATCTATTTGAAATTTTCGCTTGTCATCTTCTTCTCTATTTTAGATCTATTTGAAAATTTTGCTCACCATCTTCTTCCCTTTTTTAGATCTATGAAATTTTCGTTTTTTCACATTTATTTGAAATTTTTGGAGATCGTAGGGGTTGAGGTGAGGCAGCAGTCAGAAGTAGCCGCGGAGCAACAAGGCGGCGGAGGTAGCCGCGGAGCAGCAAGACGGCGGAGGTAGCCGCGGAGCAGCAAGGCGGCGGTCGGAAGTAAACATCCATTCCATCAATTGGTCCGCGGCTTGTCAAAAAAACTACGGAGGAGAAGAGCCGAAAAAAGCTGCGGAGGAGAAGAGCCGGACAAAAAAAAGCTATGGAGGAAAAAAGCTACGGAGGAGAAGGGGTGGAGGAGAAGGTGTGGAGGGTATTTTGGGAAAGTCAAGGACATTTACACTTTTCCTTAATCTCTGTACCCGGTCAAACCCTGAACATTAAAAATGGACGGAGGGAGTATGTGTATATATATATATATATATATATATATATATATATTCCTGTGTGTACATTATTATACTCCCTCCGTCCCAGAGTATTTGTCCAGTTTGACTTTTTCGAGTCAAACTGGACAAACTTTGAGCTTCAATTAAATAAAAACCATAAAGTATTTTAATATAAAAATGACTTTATTGGATTTATTGTATTGAGAACTTTCAAAATTGTATTTCATTATGCTAATATGTAATACAAATTGAGAGTAATTGGAGTTTAAAGTTTGTCCAGTTTGACTCGAAAAAGTCAAACTGGACAAATACTCTGGGATTGAGGTAGTATTATATTATATTATATTATATGTTTTTTCAAAAACAGAAAATAAAAAATAAAATATGAAAACACTAATAGAAGACATCTTCTAATTAAAGAAAATATACGGTAAAACATAACACATATAGGGTTAATTTTAAAGGAAAATAGGAAGTGCTAGTCGCTGGGAATTTAAGAGAAGCTAAAAAGCCTAAATGCAAAGTCAAAAGTCATACGGGAATAGTGCTAGTCGCTGGGAATTCCGTCAAAATTGAAGGGTCGGGTTATCGGGTCGGCTAGCATCTTAATTCTCGGCTCTCTCGCATCGCCTGTGATCCGAGAAGATCGTAAACCCTAAGTCGATCGTATGGTCTTCTTCGCCTTTCAGATCGCAAACCCTAAGTCGATCGACGGTATTGAAGATCCAAATCTGGAATTTGACTGCCATGTTCACGGCGTTAGTCGACAAAGGCGCTGCGCCAGGATGCCAAGTCGTCGGAAAAGCAACGCCTAGGCGAGGAATTGAAAGTTAGGCGAGTCGAATCATCAAGGCGAGATTGAGAGGGCGCCGCAACGCCTAGGGGACGCCGTGATAACTATGATGAAGACATCATCTTGTGCGAACTCTCAAGAGGATATATATAAGTCAAAAGTACGCCCTCTTCCCATTCTCGATATGTTGATGGAAGTACTGACTTTGCACTCTATCTGTCCATGATGGTTCTTATAAAGCAACCAGGGTTTAAAAATAAATGCTAGGAAAAGTAAATGTTCCACAGACCACAAGCTTGGAAATTGGAATAAGATCAAGTGATCAAGAATACATGGACTGCTCTTTAGAATTTTATATGGCATAGAGTAAGAAAAGATAGAAATGTATGTTCGCATGCATCCTAGTATAATGAGCAAAAGCTGTTGTAATAAGCATACTAAACTTGAGGTGAAATTTTGTTTTTATAAGGAAATATATGTGCAATAGTGTAAAAGCTGACACCATTGGTAATGCTAATTTTAAGAAAAAGTTAAAATTGGTATAAAATATAATAAACCAAATTCCAAAACATTAAAAATAAAGTTTAAGGCATGTCCTACTATAATTTAGTGCCATTGTGATCCTCTTATTATTCACATTTTACAATAGAAAGAACTTATAAATTATAAAACTGAGGCATGCCTGTATAAACTGCAATTCCACAAGCCCACTCTGTGTTCCTCAAGTAACATGACTGCAGTAATGTATTCTTTATGGTTAAGGGGCAAACATCATTATCAAGAAATGGAGGAAACAATCTCATATTTGCATCAAATCTTATGATATCCTTATCTGGATTGGGGCACTCAATCACACCCTACAGAAGAAAGTGTGGTGAAGTATTAGTGTATGTATACTAACAGTACATATGTAAATGTATGTTCCCTTAAACTGAATAGCTTGCCTTTATTTTATGCAATAATTCAGAATCAATTCCCATGCAAGCAGGGGTTACTACTCTTGTCTTAAGATCAGTTTCACCATCAAGGGCAGATGTCTACAAAGAACAATAAATTTTTTAAAACGTGAAATTCTATATTAAAATAAATCAGTCAAACGGTGCATTGCCAATGAAGCTAAAAAAGTCATTTTTTTACAATAATTTAGCTGCATGCAAAAGATGGACAAAATCAAAATGACACGTTAAACTTCTCATGCTTCTACTTTCTATAAAGGTTAAAAGTAAATGCAGCAACGGTATAATTGAAACAGCCTCTGGTTTTTACAGGGTAAGGTTGAGATTAAGTATAACTGAAACAGCCTCTGGTTTTTAGTTTTTACAGGGTAAGGTTGATTAAAGCTTGACCCACATACCCCCACGGAGTTAAGATTAAATTGGTATTTGGGTTTGTTGTTGATGTTGTTAAATAGTGTCCATTTAGAAAGAATTTGAATGTGAACTTCCAATTGAGATATGACTTTTCACTCATGGTAAAAAAAATCTTATGCAGTCTCTTACAAATGAACATTTGTTTATTGTGGACATAAATTGGATTTAAAGCCAACATTTGGGAGGATTTTCAATATGATGGTAATTTCTAAAACATAGTGCTCTATATTTACAATCTTGAATGCAAAAATGCAATGATGCAGTATATGATGGCATTGGAGTGAAGAATTTCTTTGAAAGCAAATATTTTAGAAGACAACAAAAACACCCATAAGGTTCCCCAGGTGAGGTGCTGGAGATAGAGAGGTTGTTTCACAGTTCCTCGGCTAAAAAAAGGACTAGCAAGATTACAAAGTAGCCACTGCATAAGCTTTTTTGTAATGCAATCTAGAACTCAAGCGGACAAGGCCTGAGATAAGCTGGCTTTTGAATGCTTTTGGAAACAGGTTCCTTTGTGTTAGATTACATACAAGCAGTCCTAATCCAACAAGGGCTTCCTTGGATGTCTCAATTTATTGTAACTAACCAAAGGCATGTTGTAAGTCACAAATCACAAGAATGCTTCTGGCAGAGTAAACCACTTTTTAATAACTTCACCAAGGATAGTGTTCATGATGAAGTCAGATGAACTTCCCTGATGATGTGCACATTAACATTACAATATCAAGCTCGTAAAGAGAGATGACTATTGCAAGTGCCTGAACTCAGCTTCAGCTAA
>OOIL02006555.1:3186944-3203455 GCA_900332095.2 Cuscuta campestris
GACCATGTTTGTTCAGTTAACTATTTATTGGCAATCAATTGACACTGATGTCTGAACTTTTAGCCACCAATGACCAACCTAACATACTTGGGATTAAGGTTGTGACTGTGATGATGATAGAGGTTAGTACATCAAAAGTAACAACATAGAACTAATCAAAGGAGTAACTGATTTTCCCTTCCTTAGAAGCAAGAAAAACGCCAGTCACAGAGTTTTATGCAGATGTAACTGGACTAAAAGTTGTAATGTATAAATTGTTTAACCTGAGATCAGTCACTCAAACAAATAAACATCCACATAATATATTAACATAAATTTTACCTCCACATAACAAAGACCTTGTGGATCAGAAGTTCCAATCAAGATAAGATCACAAGGAACTTCATCATTCTCTCGAAGCCACACTATGTTACCAACATGGATGTCTTGAGATTTAATCTAATATACAAAACAGATCACAGAATATGATTTCAATTTCACAACTAAATGGCAAGATCAAAGAGAGACTAATTATTAAAGAAAGCCTATACTGAATAGCTCCATGACAGTCAAAGTCAAGCATTAAACAGCCTGAACATGCAACTAGCTAACATCAAAAAATATAAGGTAATAAGTTCATATAACTTGTAGAGGTGGAGACTGATCAAACTCCAAGGATTTACGGATCAGTTGAAAGTGAATCAATATAGTATATTCAAAATATATAAGCGCAACCGTTATGTCAAGCATCCCAAAGCATTTGCCCATATCAAACAAAGAGACTCGAAAAAATGGTTGAAAGAAAACAATATACAAGTAGACACCATTATTAACACAGCTATCGGTTACACGAGACGAGCATTTTTCAAATATTTAATCAGTCAATTCACTTGGTTCCTTAAAGGATTAAGACCATAAGAGCTAGTTTTTTAACCCAATGGCCATATTTCTCTTCCTATACATAGAAGAGCTTCTCCACTTGTTTGATGCAGAACTTTACTCCTCCTCTTGCTCATATTCTATTGGTTTTGAGTGCCAAAATTTACGAGAGCCTTAGAGCTAATTTTGGGAGGGATCTAGGTGTTATGTACCTATTTGAGATTCATTTGTATATCTCATTCAACTCTTTGAAAAGTGTAATTCTTCGTTTTATAATTCAAATGCATGGTAATGTTTGTGGGTAGAAAAATTAGAGTGGGGTATCTCTAGCACTATGTTTGGATTGAGGGGAATGAAGGGAAAGGGAGGGTAATGAAGGGAGGGGGCAGTTTATCCTGAGTTTGGGTTGGAATGAGATTGATGGGGAGGGAAAAGAGGTGAAGAATCCTTCCATTCCCTTCAAAACTTATCCCTACAAATCGGAGTCATTTGGAGGGAAAGGAAGTCAATCCAAGCTTTCTGCAAACCCAAGGTCACTGTAAAGGTCAGCAGTGACGCACAAGAGACTGTGGCTAAGCCTATTGAAGTTGTCCAAAGAGTCCCTTCTGATGATTCAAAGTCTGTGTGCTTAAGATCAAAAAAAGAAGATGGTGTGCAACAGTGGAAACCTAGCAGGGAGAAGAAGTTTGCATGGCGGCGCTAGAAAGGAAGGGAGGATTGCACATGCGGCAGTGGAAACCTAGGGTTCCTTAAAGGCGGAGAAGAATATTGCAAGCACTGGTTTTCAATCTTCCGTGCAACTGAGAAAAATGTTATTTCCCCTTCTTCCTTTTTCTACAAAATACGCAATCCAAACACAATATCATCCCTCCCTTTCCCTTATACTCCTTTCGTCCCTGAGTATTTGTCCACTTCTGACATTTATGGGTCAAAATTGGTTAACTGGACAAATACTCAGGGACGGAAGTAGTAATACTTTCCATTCCCTTTACTAAATTTGACCCCATCTATCCAAACACACCCTAAGAGCTAAGACGTGTGTTCTCCATCACATCGAAGAGCTAAGAAGTGTGTTCTCCCTCGCATCTCTAAAATCTTAGGGTGTAGCATCCCTAAGTGCAAGACAAGAAATTTGTGAAATCAAGCTCTCCGCACTTATAACCATTTGCCAAGCACGCGGTTAAGCTTGGTGGAAAAGAGAAATCTCAAAGGGTTCTCAAGGACTAGACTAACCACGGGATGTGTTGAACTAGGATATATCACGAGTTAAATATCCTTCCATGCTCTTATAATATTCCGCTACATTATTTTATAATCGCAGTACTTGTGAGAGAAGCTGAAAACATTCTTCCAACTCAACCCCCCCCCCCCCCAACTCCTACCTGGAGTTGAGCACAAAATACTAAAAAATAAATCATTATGTTATTAAAAGATAAAGTCAGGGTGTATAGTTACATGATTCGTTCATTTTGATGATCAACTAGTTTGAATTTACATCAAGATTCTTAATGGTCCTTATATTGACTATATATGCACCAAGCTTTGTATAAAACTTAGATGCCAAAACTTGAAAAGGTTTTTTAAAGTTTGTATACCACAGCTCCATAAAACACCACGCACTTAGTTGTTTGGCAACATTACTATAATAACGCTAGCCATTTGAGTATAAATGTAGGACTTGAACTTGATATCCTCTTTCACAATGTACATATTCTAGCAGAATGAAAGGTGATATATGGAGTAGAAAACGTATTCTGTAAAAAAAATAAAGAATACGAAAAAAACACTGCTCGTACTACTGTAGAGCTACTTGTGTAAGACAAAAAGGTTGTAGCATCCCTAAGTCTAAGACAAGAAGGGTGTGAAATCACGCTATCCACTTGTAACAATTTGCCAAGCACGCGCTTAAGCTTGGGGGAAAAGGGAAATCACGAAGGGTTCTCAAAGACTTGACTAACCACGGGATGTGTTGAACTAGGATATATCACGAGTAAAATCTCCTTCCGTGCTCTTCTAATATTCCACTACATTATTTTTACAATCCCAGTACTTGCGAGAGAAGCTGAAAACATTCTTCTAGCTCAATCCCCCCCCCCCAAAACTCCTCCCTGGAGTTGGGCGCAAAATACTGAAAAATAAATGATTTTGTTAGGAAAAGATCAAGTCAGGGTGTATAGTTACATGATTCATTCATTCTGATGATCAAATAGTTTGAATTTACATCAAGATTCTTAAGGGTCCTCATATTGACTATATGTGTACCAAGTGATAGAATTTTAGGATGGGGTAAAGATCAGTGGATTGGACCGTAAGACACTTGAGCAGAACCACATTAAAAGATTTCCAATCGCTTAGTTACTTTAATTCAAGAGCTTATATACAGATTATTTTACTCTTGGACTTTCGATGTGGGATGCACTCTAACAGTTCCCTCAAGTGGTCAACCGGGTCATTTTGAATCTAACCGGTTAACCACTTGCAAATAGACTCCCATCCCCTTGATTTTTTTTAAATGCCAACACCTAAAGGTCCATAAGTCGCTGGATATAGACTTCTAGACAAGCAATCGTATTAAACGGGGCACAGTCGTTGGGTACATACTCCATACGGACAACTAGGCTAAAGACTAATGTGCCACTAGGAATGAACGTCTAGACGCATACCTCCTTGACAAATGAAGTGGGCCAAAACCTGCTCCGATACCATGATAGAATTTTAAGATAGGGTAAAGATCACTGGATTGGGTCATAAGAAAGTAGAGTTGAACCACATTAAAAGATTAAATCCAATCGATTAGTTAGTTCAACTCAAGAGTTTATATACAGATTATTTTACTCTTGGACTTCCGATGTGGGATGCACTCTAACACCAAGCTTTGTATAAAACTTAGACGCCAAAACTTGAGAAGGTTTTTTAAAGTTTGTATATCACAGCTCCATAAAATATCACGCACTTAGTTGTTTCGCAGCGTTAATATAATAAGGCTAGCCATTTGAGCATAAATATAGAACTTGAACTAGATATCCTCTTTTACAATGTACATATTCTAACAGAATGAAAGGTGAAATATGGAGTAGAAAACGTATTTTGTAAATAAAATAAAGAGTATGGAACAACACCACTGGGGAGCTACTTGTGGAAGTGCAAATGCCTTTCACCTCAAAGTTATCAAGGAAACCACATCTTGTTAAAATAACTTAGAATTAAAGTTATGGGCAAGCTAGTATTATACAAAAAAATTATGAGATGAGGATGAAGTAAATGGCAATTGATATGAAAAATTTATACATACGTGGTTTTTTATGCCGTGCCGTACAACCCAGACTTCTTTCTCATTTGCTTTCTTGTCTGAGAGATATCTATTGTAATCATCCCATGCCTCTTTTGTAGCTGACACTGCAAATATAAAAATGAGTGGGCCCCATGTGCTAGCTGGATTTACTGGAGTAATGAGTGACCACAGCTGAAGGCAAGCAATCAACAAAAAGTATTGATTCATAAACCGGCTGTAAAACGAAACAGCAAGTGGTCATTGGAAAGATGATTCAAAAGGAAGAGTGAGTGACCCCACCCATACCAGTAGGATTGTTTCAACCATTTATTTGGAAATATAAAATATTGATATGTCAAATAATAAGAAACATTCAAACATTATGGATATATCAGTAACCACAAATAATAGACGACTTTAGATAACAAGAAACTACAAAATGGCATAATGAAATATTTGAAATTCCACATTATCCAAACTATGTCATTAAGATATATCCAACTTAGTGAGTACAGAAAAGGGAACCAATTTGATAGAACAGTTCAAGAAGGCATGAACTCTAAAAAAAAGTGAGAGAGAGAACAGTTACCTGAATTGTTCCCACAAGTTCTTTGGAAGAAAGTTCCACAATGTATATTTTCGATTTGATATGCGGTTGTCACAAAATATATTTTGTGGTGGATCATCATCATTAATATAAACAAAACGCTTCATCTTTCATCTAATGTTATTTCGATCCAGCAATAGTAGTACTAGTAGTAGTAAAAAGTGGGAACCTGCAACGTTTCAAACTAATAACCACCAAGCATAAACAAAAGAGAATGATAGCCACTACAATCACATACCATGGTTGTTAAGTCAACAAGTAGAGTCAAGTCGGTGAAGGGGAGACTAGTGGACTATTCTACTAGTAGGCATACTAGTCGTGGACTAGTCCACATATCACAATTAGTTTTGAAAATTTTAACATTTTATATATCTTCATTCACACAAAACAACTATATATATTTATATGACAAAATATCATTATTCATTACCAAATCAAAATTATGTTTGAACATAGCACATTATAAAATTAAAAAATAAAGAATATAATATACTTTTATTACTTTAATGGTTTAATGAACCAAATTAAAGAAAAATAAACTAAAATTGGAGACTAAGTGATAAAGAATTTAAAATATAAACTATGCGACTATTAGCAAAAAAATGTAAATTGAAATCAGCAAGAAAATTAAAAATTAAAAAACTGAATAAAATTAAAAAAATTAAAAATAGATTATACTTTTATTACTTTAATAGTTTAATGAACCAAATCAAAGAAAATTAAAGTTAATTGGGAGACTAAGTGATAACGAATTAAAAACATAAATCTTACGGATAGAGAGAGAGGGTATGCGATCTGATGCGACGCCACCAGAGAGTCAGACAGATAGAGAGGCGATGAAGAGGAAAATAAAAATTGAATCGCCGATCTGCTTGAATTCTTGAATTGCTGAAAGTGTGATGGTTGAGGTCGGCTAATCTGTGGCAATTGTATTTGCATAATAATCTGTGGCAATTGTATTTTAATAATAGGTGGAGTGTATTAAATGAGATAGGTGAGGTATACTCCTCCGTCCCACTATATTCGTTCACTTTTGACTTTTAGAACTGTTCATCTAAGCATTTTGACTCATCAAATTCTCTCATTGTGTAAGCCTAAATATAGTCATGTGTGATCTTGTTTGATTTGTCTTAACATATAGATTATTAATATATAATTTCTATAATTTTTTAATATACAAATTACAAGATAAAATGGATTAAAGAAGTGTATTGGATGGTGTGCAAAATTGAAAGTGGACAAATATAGTGGGACGGAGGAAGTAATAATTAAACTAAGTAGAAGTAGTTCTGATATTTTAATTGTTACAATTTAAACTTTTAATAATTTTTATACTAAAATGCATTACTATTTTTAAAGTAATGAAATAATTTTTATATTAAAATATATTACAATTTTTATTTAATTAAAATCTAAAGTTTGTCAAACTTCAATTAAAAAAAGTCAAAGTAAACGAATACACTGGAACGGAAATAGCATTAAATCCGAAGTATTTAATGAAATTCGAATCGAGTTGGGTCAGGTTAGGTCAAACATCCTCTTCTCTAAGAAATAGTTGTTGAACCGCGACTAGGCGTCGCCTAAGTTGGCCGAATGATTAGACTACCTTGGTCGCTAGGCGCACAATTTGTTCCTTCCAAAAACTACGACTAGGCGACGACTTAACAACATTGCCACACACACACACTTAGGCACAAAATTTAGGGTTATAAGTCCACCTTATCCATACTTTATTTAAAAAGAGAGAAAGTGGGGTAATAGTTTTTTCGCTCAAATTTTAGGCTTTTACATATGGTAATTGTGATGTTTACATGGTAAGTAATAAAAAGTTACTCCCTCCGTCCGGAAATATTATTCCTATTTGACTTTTCTTGGTCAAAGTTTGTAAACTTTGACTATGATAAGTGGAAAAAATACATTGTATTACGATATAACTTTAATATGAATATATTCATTTTGAAATATAGTTTTCAAATATCAAATTTTTATAAGATATATCCATGTATAAATAAAGATATTAGTGGTCAAAATGCAATCTTGGAGACCGTAAAAAGTCAAATGGGAAGAACATTTCCGGACGGAGGGAGTATTAATTTCCGCCCAAATTTTAGGCCTTTACATGTGGTAATTTTATTACGTAAATGTTCAACCCAATTTTTTATTTGACGCCAATAAAAGGGTATTAATACTGTAAATGTTCAAAAATAAAAATAGAATGGAAATATGTTTGGAACGAAAAAATTTTTGTTTCAAAAATAAAAAAATTAAATTTTCGTTTAAAAATTATAAATTTCCATTTCAAGAGATGTTATGCCATTGCATATGGTAATTGTGATGTTTACATGGTAAGTAATAAAAAGTTATTAATTTCTGTTCCAATAACATTTTATTGCGTAAATGTTCAACCCAATTTTTTATTTCACGTCAATAAAAGGGTATTCATACCGTAAATGTCCAAAAATAAAAAATAGAATAGAAATTGTTTGGAAAGAAAAAAATTTTGTTTTCAAAAATAAAAAATTAAAATTTTCGTTTCAACAGATGTTATGTCATTACATATAGTAATTGTGATGTTTAGTTGGTAATTGTGATGTTGGGTTGGTAATTTCGAGTATTGGCAACGGGATCGCAGGTGACGAACAAGACAGTTATGCAGAGGTAACAATTCTTGATGACATGTTACTTCCATCTTCTAAAGATCCAATAGCTACTATAGTCAATTCGACTTATCCAGACTTTCAAAAAATAACCAGTGAACTTAGTTGCTTGCAAGAGCGCACAATTTTGGCTCCTACATTGGATGTCGTCGATTCCATAATTGAATATATGACAGCGATGAATCCAAACAGCGACTCTCGAACATACCTAAGTTTTGACAAGGTTGAGAACTCGGACTGCAGTTCAAGTTTTTCCGGTGACTTACACTCTCCAGAATTCTTAAATAAGATTCGTGTTTCTGGTGTATCATGAGTTAACTTTGAAGGTAAGCACGTATATTATGTTGTTGCGAAATATTGACCATTCAAGGGGTTTATGTAATGGTACACGGTTGACAGTAACCTGGTTGGCTAATCACTCAATACAAGGAGAGATTTTATCAGGAAGCCACATTGTGATTGAGATTTTATCAAGAGTCAAGGACAATCTCTAAAACATGTTGGATTATTGTTATTCTGAGTCATGAACAACTGTATGTTGCAGTTTCAAGAGTAACTAATCGTAGTGAATTGAAGATTTTGATATGCAACGAAGACAATGTTCCCACAAATTGTACGAATAATATAGTATACAAAGAAGTCTTTCGAAATATGTAAAGCAGCGATGTTTTGTACCGTAAAATAATATAATCTCTATATTCTATTACATCTCATTTTTTAGCATTAAAAATGATCTTAATTTAATGATCTTAGTATTGATTGTGATTATGATTATGTTTTATCAGTATGAATTGGGTTGTGAATAATTAATTGTCGTATTTCCCTTGTGTGCTAAGATATTAATATTAGGTTTACTTGTGAGATTGTCTTTGATGGTGTAAGCTACCTAACCGGGTAAACTGTACTAGACCGGGTCTAGAACAGTTCACTTGACTCAATAAAGTAAAAAGGTAAAAACACTCAAATGACCAGTATGACTGTAGGTGGAAACACCTGTAGCCCAATTGATATTAATATAGGAGAATGCACGGGCACTTTTACAAGGGAGTTTAGAGAGAATGAATTCGGATCCCTCCTTCTGAGGATTACAGCAGTGTTTATACTAAGTTTGAGGGGGACAGGACATCGTGCACCCACGTGGAGGCACGTTCTCGGACGGTGGGAGGTGATGGCCTTCGTCCTTTAACTGCTCTGTCACCTAGTAAGGAAGCTTACTCCCTTTGTCGTGTAACACCTTGGATGGACTCCTTTGTTTGAGTATCTCCAGCGATCCTCCACAGATCTCGGTCGCTACGGTCCAAACTCCTTTAGATTCTTCTCTGCCGACACTTTCCAACCCTATAAACTACACCGGGTAATTTCTGAGGGATAAGTTTAGCTGAGATTGAGGGATGAATTAGCTGTTGAAATCGTTTGACCAGTATACTATCCGAAGTGTACCGGTCAAAATTTTGGTCAACCGAGCCTCCTCTTACTGACGATTCCGGCTTCCCTTTCTAGTTCGGTCCACTTGACCGGTCAACTTATTTAGTCCTCTCTTTTGACCGGTCTTGGGTTGAATACACTCATCTCTCTTAGAAAGATCTAAACAATCATAAACACTATATTTAAAAGGGATAAGTATGTTGGACTAATATTCTTTCCTAAATAAAAAGAGAGAAACAATTGGGAAATTATTCTTGAATTAATGAAAAAGTGGGAAAATATTGATGTGACCGAAGGAGTGTTTGTTTTTTTACTTGCATTATCCTAGTAGTTTTTTAAATGCCTTTTCGTGACATGATAAAAAAATATTTTTTCTGACTGTACTTTAGAATATGCTTTTTAAGGTATGGATGGAGAGCACATTGTTCAAAATACGTATTCTACACTATAAGATTTCACATTATTTGCTACAAAAAAATCTATTGCAAAAGGAGAAATTTGATCATAGCACCCAATATTGCGACGGACGCACGATAGAAATTTTCTGTCGCAAAAAACATGTCACATTTCCTATATTTGCGAAAGGAATACATTTCTGTCGCAAAGTTGCAACAAAATAGTGAAGGCGAAGTTTGCAACAGAAGTTAGTTTCCTTCGTAAATTTGCGACAATTTTTACGACAGAAATAAGAGCATTTTAATTTTGGTAACTTGCGACAGTTTATGACAGAAACTGCAGTACGTCGTAAATGCACCAGATTCGAACAACAAAATGTTATTTTTAGACAAAATTTTCTTTTTCATTCTCATAACATTAATGTTTCTTTTCATTCAGGAGTATACAAACTCATCAGCAGTGAAAACACTAACAAATTATGCGACCGTCCCCCCCCCCCAACAAATTATTCAGGAGTATACAAACTCATTTAGGAGTATACAAACACGTTTGACTGAGTAGCGCAACATTGAAAAAAATTGTGGCCGTTGGCCAAAATTGAAAAAAATATAATAGTATAAATACTGCTTATTTAAATCACAAAAAATTGACACAATAGACTCTCATTCTCTCTTTATTCCTCCAAAATATATTATATTTCTTTTAATCCTCTATACAAAACACTAAAAAACAGGACAATCTTCATCTGACGATGAGAGAAGAGCTCTCATTTTTTTGTTTCGCTACAGGCGAATACCAATGGTGACAACAAGGCCAATAAGAGGAAGCAGAATCGTCCCAACGCTGGACCCGGCGTGAGTATTTAAACCATGATCGGACGACTGCACACAATTTATTGCTCAAAGGCTACTTCCATACTTCATGTGTTTAAGCACCTGAGGATTTTTAGTATTCGTTTTCGAATGAACGATTCTTTGTTTTTACGCAAGCTCACCGATATTGAATCAAGGTGCCTTGGTTCACCTAATTACCCTTTAATGCGAGATGCCATCGCGGTTTTAATAGCGTCTAGAAGTGCACCGCCACGCTTCGTCCAATGGCGTATGGAACGCCTTGTGATATGTTCGACGAATAATTGAAGATATCGCTCGGAGCAATAGGTCATGTGTTTATAATTTTTCTAAAGCTATTATTCGACTTTATCATAAGAGGTATTACGTAAGCCGACAACGAGCTCTATTGAGCAATTACAGGGGGCATGTCGCTAAATAGAGCTTTGTCGGCATGCGTGGGAGCATCAATTGCACGAATTAGGAAATGAAAGTTGTCCCACTGTGTGACATGGTTAGTTCTTCCAAGGCGGTCATCCCAAACCTACTATTTTGCTCGAAGTTGTGGCTTCAAATCACTTTTGGTTTTGACATGCTTTTTTTGGTGTTGCGGGCTCGAACAACGATATCAATTTTCTCGATCAACCCCTCGTATTTAACGATTGAGTTAATGAGATTGCACCCAACTCGTCTTTTAAACTTAGAGGAACACTTTACAAGCGTGGATATTATCTTGCCGATGGAATATATCTAGATTATTCTATAACCGCCAAGTCCCTCACTGAACCAACAAGTCTAAAATGTGTGACCTACAAAAAAAGTTCAAGAGGCAGCGAGGAAATATATGGAATGAGCCTTCAGGGTGTTGAAGGGTAAATGACACATTCTAAATCGTTTGTCCAAATATTATTTTCAAACAAAAATGAGGAAAATCATATACACATACATTATTTATAATATGATCATAGAGGACAACAAATTTTCAATTTCTTGCAATCCAGTCAAAAAAGTGTCTAAGTACGAAGAAATCGATGAAAAAAGAAACAAAGAAACTGCCAAGAAATTCGAAGGCGAGAGATTCACAATACACTAACGATAGATTTGATTGAATATATTTTTAGTCGCTCAAATAATCAGTAATTTCTTCGTAATGTAATGTTATTTTTAATTTTTTATTTGTGTTGTTATTGTTCAAATCTTTTTTCATTAATGTAATTTTTTAATTGAATGTATTTTTTTATTTAATGAATTATTATTGTTTAAATTCAGGTAATTAATGAAATAATTTTAATTTAATTTTACAAAATGTGTATTTAAAATGTTAAAAATAAAAATTTAGAAGCCTCAATTTAAAGCAACAAGACTTTAAGCCCATTTTCAAAGAAATTGTGGAAGCTGTTGTGGGAGAGAAAACTAGAATTCGAGAAGTGTAAGCGAACCGTGATCGGAAACCATGGATGCTTTGGATTCGGTGTTCGATCCGCTGAGAGACTTCGCCAAGGACAGCGTTCGTTTAGTCAAGAGATGCCATAAGCCCGACCGCAAAGGTAACTAATTACACGGTTTCGATGCATTATTTTCCCCCAGATCCCTTAACCCGTCCCGTCGGCTTCGATTATTGATTCAGTGTTTTATAAGTTGTGTTGATGGTGTGGTGAATGTTTATTCCGCGTAGAATTCTCGAAAGTGGCTGCTCGTACTGCGATCGGATTCGTTGTGATGGGATTCGTAGGGTTCTTCGTCAAGCTGATCTTCATTCCCATCAACAACATCATCGTCGGATCTGTTTGATCCTGGTAATTCCTCTCCAAAGATCTAGGTTTTTGTTTTTTTACAGTTTAGCGCCCTACCATGAACTTATAATGACTTTATAAAACCTGAAGCCATTGTGAATGAAGATGTATAAAACAATGAGTAAATTGGCTGACGGTGAGGTGTTAAATTTTGGCTGAGTGCCTATGTTAGGGGATCATGATCTTTGTAAGAAGATTTTTACAACAATGAGTCGATGACCACCTCATAACTGAGGAATCTGTATGGATTCTGGATAAGGGTTATTGCAGCACCTGTTCCTCAGGCCCATTAATGTCCATATAGAAGGGTCCGGTCGGTACAGGTTTTTGGTTGGAATAGGTGAAGCAACTGCAGAGTAGATTTTAAGAGAGTTAGAGTGTTTTGTAATATCAATTTCAGTCAAATTAGTGTTACATATCAGCAGAATAAGCTGATACATTTGGTCTGTAGATAGATGAAAGCGTGGTATAATTTCTGAGCTGGAAAAACAAATGAAATGCTTCATTTATTTTTGACAATTTTGTGAGTGTCAATTATCCTCAAATTCTTGTTAAAGCAACATGCTTCAAATACAAAATGCACTGTGATTGACGTTTGCACCCAGTAACAAAGAAGCCCCTAAGATTTTCAAGTACATACACGGGTCGAATGCTTGAAATGAACTCTGGTGTTTGGATTCGAGGCACTATGATGGCTCATTTACAAATGTCATGGGTTATTTGAGCATTTCACACACAAACATCAATGGTGTATTTGTACTTGCGTAACTTTGGGGGCTAACTTGTTTTTGTCCACCCTTTTCCCTTTTATTCAAGTTGTTTTTATTGGTAGAATGGTAACCAATCCCAGCAAAAGCAGATCAATAGCATTTTTTTGTGCTCATTGGACTTTCTTGATAAATGGCAGGTCTTCAATGGCATTGACTAGTATGGGGAATTTCCAATGGTGCTGCTTTTATTATCTTCTTTTTTCAGACTTCAATTTCCCAGGTTTCTGCTACTGTACTTTGCTTGATGATGTTTTGGCTACCCTTATAGTGTAGGCAGCAGTCTTTGTTTTGAACTTTTCTTTCATATTGTACTTCGGTGGTCTAAGCCAACCAAAGGTCAAATTAAGTTGATCATGGGCCTGAAATATATCTCTGCTCTCATATTGTTATACTCAGGATATCACTAATTCTTCATTTACCTTTCTCTTCTATGTTTTAGAATTTTGATGTCATTCTATATGTATATTATCAACCTATAATGGATATTCAGTATAATACGGATTATAAAACTACAATAAATTTTCCAACTGGAAATTGACAACTGAATATGCGAACTAGAACCTAGATTAAAATTTAGTACCGATTATAAAACTATAACAAATTTTACTTGGAAATTGAAACTTGATGCTGGAACTGAAGACTGGATGACAAAACAGAAAGTTTAAATGATCAGGCCTAACTGCAAATCTTTGTGTATGTTCACTAATACTCCGATCCATTACTCCATATTTTTTTGCCTTGTTTTGAAAACCCCATTTTCAGTTACCATTTTAGATAATATTAATTAACTTTGAAAATGCTAAGGTCAAATGCTGTCATTAGATAGTCTTTTTTAAAATGTCAAAGTATTAAATGAAGTTGTCATCAAAGGTGTAATGTTACCATTTTAGACAATATTACTAGTGCAGATTAACTTTGAAAATGCTAAGGTCAATTGTTGTCATTAGAGGATGAAATGTTACATGTTCCTTCATAGTTGGTGAATGGTAGTTTATTGTACATATTATGAGCAGTTTGTTTTATAATCCTATCAAAAGATACATGGTTATGGTCTTTACTTTATTGCTTTCAGGCAGTTTGCCTTTTCATAATTATTGTGCAAAGTCCTTATTCTTTGGGGTAGTCCTCTTCTCTATATCCAAAATTTATTTGAATCAGGTTCTGCTTCTATTGTGTTAAAAATGTAAATTCTGTATTTTGGTGGTCTCCTCGTAACAGCTGAAATTACACCAATAATCTCATAAATTTAACTGGAATTCTTGGTGTGTAATAATAGGCGAGTTTCACATGGAATGGTTCCAATAATGCTTCATGGTCTTTGTGATTTAAAAAGAAAAAGAAAAAGAAAAACTAGTAAGGAAAAAGACTAAAGTAGGAGTAAAACATTGAAAATATACCAAAATAAGACTTTCATGTTTTTATTCTTGAAATAGGAGTTAAAATACATTTACATTAATTAACATGGTCATGTACGTTACCAAAAAGTATAGTAATGTGCACATGTGCAACGCTACATTACAGCCACATTATCACAGTACGAAGTCTTATTACGCGAATAAAAACATGAAACTCTTATTTTAATATTTTTTTCTATGTTTTAGTCTTATTTAGGTGATTTTTAAAACTAGTACCTACTAGTTTGTTTTACTCTATTTCTTAATGCAGGATCATTAGTCATAATCTATTGTTTTATCCTTTAGATTCACCTTTTTTTTTGGCATTCTGGCTCTGAGATATTATTTAATAAAACAAAATGGTTATTTAAATGTCCGTTATTATTTATACTCGAGTAGTAAAGGAATAAACTAATTTTGTCTCATGACTTCCAGTTTCCAAAGAATCAACAAAGCATCATTGAATCACTAAGGGTACGTTCGGTATACGAAATTTTTGTTAACAAATGTCTAATCTTTTTTTGTTTGTTATTTTTATATATTTTATTTTTCATAAATATGAATTAAAAAAAATAATTAAAATTTGGATTCATTCTTTTTTTGTGCGTACAATTGTTCTCCTTAAGATTCCTTTGGTGGGTTTTGAAGATGTGATAAAATATGAGTTATGAAATATGGGTGAAATGAAATGAGATATGAAATCTGAAACGAATTTCTTTGGAGGGATTCAAAATTATGATTTAATCAGTAATAAGTGGTGGTGACCGATAGCGAGAGTGGTCAACGGTGACAATAGCAGCCGGTCGCGGAGAATGATCAACGGTGTGGAGAGAATATCAAACCCCCATATTGATATCTCTCAAATTTCTAAGATATCAAAACACTCTATTTGGAGATTTATGATACCTGATAATATCGAATTCGATATCTTTTTTTACTACACCAAACATCAAGAAAAGAATTTTGATATCAAGATATATCAAAATCTATATCTTGTTTGCCCACCAAATACACTCTTAATGTTTCACTCCTTAGTTTGGCTTTTTTGTCTTATTTTTTACATCTTTTTTATTTAATTTGATCTTATTACTTTATTCACTTCTTTGCTTAATTACTTTTAAGAAAGTTTAAAAAAAGATAAAAAAAGTTAAGAAACAAAAAATATCGTATAAAACAAACAAAAAATTAATACCTATGGTATGATATTTTTATTTTATTAAATTGATACGAGTAAATAAGATTAAACCAATTAATAAAATAACCAACCCAAATAATCTGATTGTTACCTAAACATGACTCTAAGTATCAATCATGAAATGTTTTTTTAGGGTTCAAGTATTTTTTGGACATAGAGAGTTACTTTTTCCACTAGAGTTTGAACTCGTGATATCTCAGTCGGATGAGCCATGTTGATAGCGCTAGACCATAAAATTTTTGACGAGTGATTCATCTATTAGTTCTATAATGGGGATTTTAAGTGGTGTGAAATTTGCACTGAATAGAACTAGAACATAAGTCATTTTTCAATGTAGTACTTAAAAATTTTTATTCCCTAAATAGAACTTAATAATGACTAGTGAGAAGAATAATTTCCAAGTGATGCTGGACATTTAGTTAAATAATGACTAATAGATTATGACTAATGATCCTGCATTAAGAAATAAAAATATATGATCCTATATTAAAAAAGTCATTATATTTTAGTCTTATTTACATAAATTATCCTTTAAGAATTTCACCAAGTCATTTGTTAAGCTCCATTTGGAAGAAGAAAAAATGAATTTCAAAGTGATATTTCTAATTTTCCTCCGTTTGGTCTGAAAAGAAAAGAGAATTCAAAGGAAAATAAGGTGTAGTCAAATGAAAAATGAAGTCAAATTATGGAATTTGTCTTCCTTTTAAGAACGTTTCTAGTGAGCAAATGAGATATGAATTCTTATTTTTAATTCTTTTTTATGTTCGTCGAAGCCTAACCAAAATTTTCAAATATGATATCTCTAGATATCACAAAGAGTAATTTACCTAAATAGGACTAAAACATAATGACTTTTTCAATATAGGACGATATGTTTTTATTTCTCAATATAGGACCATTGGTCATTATCTATTAGTCATTATTCAACTAAATGTCCAGCATCACTTGGACATTATTTTTCTCACTAGTCATTATTAAGTCTTATTTAAGGAATAAAAAAATTTAAGTCCTACATTGGAAAATTACTTATATTTTAGTCCTATTTAGTGCAAATTTCACTATCACAAATTCTCCAAATATAGATTTTAATACCTCTTGAATGTTGAGATATCCATATGGGTATTTGATATATTTCTCAACCACCTACCATTACTGCCACAGACTACCATTGTCACCGTCAACCACCCCGTCAACCACCCATTGTTAGTCTTCCTTGCTTATCACTAATTAAATAATGATATCAAAGCCCTTCAAACAATTTTATTTCAAATTTCAGAACTAATATCAAATTAACTAAGTTTTAAAATTCAATCTG
>OOIL02006555.1:3204691-3252191 GCA_900332095.2 Cuscuta campestris
TAGGCTCATATATGCTTATATGGGTGGTTTATTATTTCCAGATTCTTCGGGTACAGTTCCCGGAGCGGTTGCTGCAGAGGTTCGAGACAGCCTAAGGGGTGCATTAGAAAATGTTGACCGCAACGAAGATGAGCTTGTTGAAGACGAAGATGAAGAAATGCATGGAGACGAAGATGAGTTTGATGCTGACGAGGTCGAGACTGGTCCATATTTCCCCCAAACTGACAACACTCAACCCGGACAAAGTACCCAAGAAGATCTTTTTGGTGGGACACAATTTGACACACGCGGTTTGAGTAATGATAACTTCGCATCCTCGTCCATGCCGCATGACTACGATAACATCCCGGTGATGGATTATTGGTTCAATCGTGGATTTAATTAATTTTATTGTAATCATGGATTTTTGTAATTTGTAATTTTTTATTTTTGGGTCATGTAATGGATTCTACTTTCTTTTACTTAAAATATTTTTGTTCTTTTAATTTTTTAATTCATGTAACTCTACTTTATATTAATTAAAAAGTAAATTTCGCATTAAAAAAAAATTAGGGCCAAAAGATTTAAAATTTTAAAAATTTTGTAACCCAGATTATTCTCACGGTGGCGATGATTTAAACATCGATTATTTCTCCATTGCTCGGTTCATTGTCGGAAAAGTACGTGTGGATCCGGAGTACAAAGTGAAGTTAATCCAACATGATGTTTTACAGGAATTTCATGTTCCTGTATCGTATAAAAAATGTTGGTTAGCTCGGATCCGTGCTACAGAGTTGTTGTACGGTAGTTGGGAGAATTCGTATTCTCAACTTCCTATTATGTCGTACAATTTACAAAATTCTTATCCAGGAACTGTAGTCGATGTTGTCTATGCAACTGAACCGCCAAACCTTAATGCCACGCCTGAAGAGACCCCGCGCTTTAAGTATGCATTTTGGGCTTTCGTCGCGGCAATACATGGATTACAATACTGCATGCCTGTAGTGACGGTGGACGGAACTCATTTGTACGGAAAGTATAAGGGTCATCTCCTTCTTGCGGTTGCCATGAATGGTAATCGTGAAATCTTTCCTCTGGCTTATGCTGTTGTTGACGGAGAAACATGTGAGAGTTGGGCTTGGTTTTTTCGCCTTCTTGTTCAGAGGGTTATCGGCTCACAACAAGTCTGTATTATTTCTGACAGACATATTGGAATCATCAACTCCTATCGTGACCTTCCAGAACTACAGACCGGATTGATAATGAAACGTTTTTGTCTTCGCCACGTTCGGAGCAACTTCATGACAAAGTTCCGGAACAGTGATCTTAAAAATTTGGTTTGGGCCGCTGGTAGTACTCATAATATCCAACAATTTGAAGGATATATGGTTGAAATACGAAACATGAGTGAGGAGGGATATAAGTATTTAAATGATATTCCCCGTGCGACATGGACCCTTTGTTTTGATGGTGGGTTTAGGTGTGGTATCTTAACGACAAATAGTTCTGAGAGTTTCAACAATATGCTGAAAGGTTGTCGAATGTTACCTGTCACTGCCATTTTATCCATGTCTTATGCCAAGATGGTTGAATTGTTTGCTAAAAGGTACAAGCTTGGTATTCAGTGGCAAGAACAGAGCATGCACATTACTCCGAAAATTAAAAATGTTCTCCTTAATCGGGATAAAACTAAGCACAAGTGGACAGTCTCAAGCTACGGTAACAACCAATACGTAGTGACTCACACATCTCGAACAGATCCTTCTTCTGTTTACAGCTACTTGGTCAATTTGTTTAGTAGTGTATGCACTTGTGGGCAGTGGACTTCTGATAGTATACCGTGTGCTCATGTTCATGCTGTTTACCACTCTTTTCGACAACAAGTTCCTCACAACATATTACCGGCTAGGTACTCGGTTCAAAACTATTTGAGTTGTTATGGTGGTATAATTCAACCTGTTCTTTTCCCTCAAAATTTGGATGTTGGCAGCTTTAAGGTTCTACCTCCCAAACGGCCAACAGATGAGATTCCACGTTTAGGGAGACGTCAACGCGATCGATACCAGGGCGAGATGGATTTCAGGGCAAGGAGATGAATTTAGTTTATAATTTTTTTAGTTTGTATCAGGGAAGGTATTGTAATTCTTGTTTATTTCAGATGTTGAGAATGTAATTTGCTGTTGATGTTTTAATATATTTATGTTTTCAATATTGCCTACTATTCGTTTAAAAAACAAGTTTCTGAAAATTATTTAGATTTTTTTTAAATTTGATTTGTTTAAAAAACAAGTTTCTCTTTATTAAATTTCTATTGATTGATTTTTTTTAACAAATTAAATATTGAATCATAATAAATTTTTTTTTTATTAAAAAAAATCTTTATGAAATCAGTCATCTGTGCAATTTTTTGGAATGAAAATTTCAGCTTTATGAAAGCCATTTTTTAAAAATAATTTTTTTACAAAAAACGGCTTTGTGAAAGCCAATTTTTATTTGATTTTTTTTTTACAAAAAATGGCTTTGTGAAAGCCGATTTTCAAAAAAAATAAAAATAAAAATCGGCTTTACTAAAGCCGATTTTCCCTCTCAAGAAATGCATGCTCCAAATCTTCCCTCTGCGGGAATTTATTCCAAAAAATATAGAAACTTGACCTACAATAGCCCTGAAAAACTGCAATAGCCCCCCTTAAAAACTGCAAAAGCCCATAGACCTCCTGCAATAACAAGAAATGCATTATACAATCATCATCATCATAATACTACCAAGTTTTCAAGAATCAAGAGCGAGTAAAATAGTTTGTGTTCGATAAATGTAATTATATGACAATTTTACGGGTCGGGCAGGGTGGGAGAGTTACCGGGGGATAGGAACCGTCAATTTTACAAACGGGGCACCGGAGCGCCCCGGGTCATCCCATGATATGGAATTCCAATGTCATCCTCACCGTTCTAATATATGGTACATATGCCGTCGCCACACAAAGGGAATATGTCTACGAGAAAACAAACACAGACAACCGAAGATGGTTGTCAAAATGAACTCTCCCATAATAAAATTCCGGGTCAGTCAAGTTACCTGACCCATAATAATTCCATACAAAAGACCTAATCAAAACAGCCCCGAAAGATTGTGGAGTATTACTGGGAAGCATCTCCTTCAGCATCCAAGTACCAGCTACTTGTTTTGATCCCGGTCTTTATTGTCAATCATATGGTTTTTTGGTGCATATTTGCCTACATTAGACATGGGATTATATATGATTGTGCTTGAGAATTGCAAGAGTCCATATATGCAGTGAGTGTCTACATGATATGCATGTTCTTTTGGGTTGGTGTTAAGGTGAACATAGCCAAAACAGAACTCTTGTTTCTCTTTGATGTAGTTTTATGTCATGTGTATTGCGTTTCATGTCATTTCTTATCTTTTCCCTTTGTTCTTTCTCTAAAAAAACATCTCTATCTTTAAAAGGAATACACACGCACGCACGCACACAGACACAATACTATAAGCCAGGGGAAAGAACAAAGGAAAAGAGAAAAAGAACACATACCTCTCTAGCTAGCTAGGGAGGGAGGGAGCAATAGGAAACGATCGACAGTGTCTCCTGGAATGGGATGCACCTGAGACTTGAGGGGAGTGAGGCGAATGGTTGAGGTTGCCGGGACGTACTCTGCTTTGAACTTGAGGAAACGAACATAGACGGGCTCGTTACGTTCAATTGAGGGCGACCACGAAGCCGCCCAGAACACCCCATCGCCCACACATTGCAAGGCATCAAAACCCACGGACGTAATACTATAGCCGTAGTGGACACTGTACCCACAGTTGATACAGATTCCCTCTGCATGTGGACCAAACTACGTCCAGCCATTTCTTGGGCGTCTAAATCGAATACAAAGAAAGAACTATGAGTGTAAACATCGTGAATGAATCGAATCGGGCGGGTTGGTTAGGATGGATTTGTGCCAATGACCATCGAGGGGATCAAATACCTCGGGAACCACATCGTACCATCCAAAGCAATAAATCATCCCCTGGTGTACAGTACAGCACAGGTGTGGAAGAGACCATTGTGGATGGAAGATTCAAACTATCTCGATATTGGGCGGGCCTGTCTCGCCGGGACCCAAACCGCCCACCATGTACACCGCCGGACGTCCGCCCTGGTGGGGCGGAGGAGGAGGCAAGGCTAGGAGAGAGAATGCTCCTAAGGTACTGAGCAATGGCGGGTAGGCATTCTCGACGACTCTCCCCTTCCCTCCGAGAAACACCTTGTGGAATTCCGCCAAACCCTTCCCGGGGAGTTCGTCGCCGGGCAAACCTCTTTCCCCGCACACCACGAATGCCGGCTCCGCCGCCTCCTCCTCTCCTCTCTCCATCTCTGTCGTCTTTAATTGAGTCCTTGCCTTGCATGTCAATGCCGCCTCCCTCCCTAACCCTATTTTTAGTCTTTATCCCAACGAAGTGAGAGTTCCCAACAAATTACTACTCATTTACTCCCTATTTTTTTTTATAGAAATATTTGCACTAAATATCACTAAAACTTAAGTCATTTCCCTAAATAGCACTTAAACTGTTTTATTTTCTAAATAACATTTTATAATGTCCATAATGTCCAGTATTGACAAATATTTTCTTGAATAATGACTAATGCATAATGACTAAAAGTGCTACATTGGGAAGAAAAACACATATGGTGCTATTTAGAGAAAGTCATTATGTTTTAGTGCTATTTAAACAAATTACTCTTTTTTATAATAGTGGGGTTCTAGTGACACCCACGGGTGACATTAGTGGTGTCACTGTCATTTTGGAACACTTTCGGTGCTCCGTTCGTAAAATTAATGGTTCATACCACCTAATCCACTCCCTAAACCCCCACCCTACCCCTGCATAATGCATAATAGCCACACATTTTATAGGGGCTTACGACAGGGTAGGGGTGGGTTAGGAGGGTGGGAATCATTAATTTTACGAACGAGGCACTGATAATGCCCCAAAATGATAGTGGCATCGGAGTATCACCATACTCTAGTGTCATTAGAACCTCACCGATTTTATAAATATAGGAGTCCTAAAATCCATCACTTTTGAAGATGATGAAGACTATTCTTTCATCTCCCCTAATCTTCAGTTCGAGTTTGAATATGAAAGTGATAAACTCAGAGATGAGATCTCCGCCGCTGATTATAATTGAAGAAAGAATAATACTCCCTCCGTCCCGTAAAACATGGGATGTTTTGTTTTTTGAAGAGATTTAAGGGGAGTGTATTTTGATATTAAAATTCCAAAAATGTCCTTTGATGTGATGCGTAAAAGTAGGATTTGATGGATAAGTTATTAGTAAAAAGGTATGATGTGATAGGTAGGGTATGAAAAAGTAAAGAGTAAAAGTGACTTTTTAATTGAAATGAGAAGTGTTTTTTGAGACGGATGAAAAAAGAAAGGAGAAAAAGTTTTCAGGGACGGAGGGAGTACATGAAAATGGGATACCTATTTGTACATTAAGTAAACACATGCACGTAAATATAGATACTTAGTGTCTATTGATCAGTTGATCACAGACACTAAATATTTGTATTTGTCTGGTGTATAAATTGGATATCTCATTTTAGAATACCCTAACATGCTCCTTGAAGAAAGTCTTTTTTTGGGAATTTTGTTGTTTTTGTAATGATTATGTTTTACATCTTGTTAAATTATGCAATGAATATTTTAAAATGTTTTATACTTTAAGTAAAACAAAATAGATTTCGAGTTTTAATTCATTTTATTTAAGAAGATTAGTATAGAAACTAAAATTAAAACATACGATATATATTTAAAAATTATAACAAAAATTCAATTAAATAAGAAGTGACAAAAATATTTTATGAGCCAAAATTGTCAAAATATAATTTTAAAGATACTCTAATAATATAATAAACTTCTAGGAGTGTGTTTTAAAGTGTTACACTTTTATGTGTTTTTTATGAAGAGAATGAGTTAAATTACACAAATAAGACTAAAACAAAGCTCGTTATAATGACCTCTAAACACAAATTACGCAACTTTTTGAAATTCAAACGATAAAAATGACCTCTAAACACAAATTAATTGAGACTTGAGAGCAGCGCATTAATTTTTTTAAAAAACAATGCGTCTGTGCTAAAATTTCGGAAGATCCCCACAAAATAGGAAAGAATACAAGTTGATTTGGAAGAAGAAGTGTGTTACCATCAATAATCATAGTTCTTCATTCACTTTTCTTATGTATCCTTTTAAATGTTTTTTGATAATTCTATATAAATATTTTTTTGCGAAACAACATTACGATAATTGTGAAGACAACACAAAAACAATTCTCTGAAATGAATCTTTTATTTTTATAACTCACTAGATTTTCTTTTGTATTGCAAATTTTTCATGAACAATGCTCCGAAATATTTATTGATAATCTTCGATTGCCTCAATTATTTTTTTTTAAAAATGATACTACCTAATTTGTGATTTTTTTGATAATTAAGTACAAATATTTCCCCAAAATAGTAATTCAAAAGTTGTGAAAATGGTACACTATTTTTTTCTCCGACTTGGTACTAATAAAATTTTATAACTCACTACAATTTTTTTTGCATTGCAATTTTTTTCTTGATCGATACTTGAATTATTTTTTATAATTCAATATTACATTTTCTGAGAACAAAAAACAAAATTTGTAAATCGTTAGACAAATCTCTAACAAGAGTGTACGCTTATATTTTTAGAAATATTAATTTTAAAACTAAAATTTAAAAAAAAGTAAAAAGTAAATTTGCCTAAAATAATCTCACATTTTATTTATTTGCAAAAAATGAGACATTTTCTAAAAATTTTGTTAAGTGGCCGTTAGTTTTTTAACGGTGACCCAAAACTCGCACACATGCGGGAAAGTGAGATTATTTTCGGTGAGAGTGAAAAATGAGATTATTATTTAAAGAACGCAAAATGGTGGAATTATTTGAGATCATTTTTCTTTTTTTTTTTGTCCGCACTTCCCAATTCATAAATAGTTTTCCTCCATCTGTCCTTGAAAAGGCTACAAAAACATGTTGCATTGAATCATTGATCATTGAAATCAATCCATTCTAGTTTAGTTTGTCTCAATCATTGAAATCAAAATTAGTTGGAATTAAAAATAAAATTTTTATATTTAAGGCCATTAAAGATTTTACAGAGTATAAAATATGAGATGGCATGATGATCCCATTTTATATCAAATAAATAACAAAATTGAGTAAAGCAAGTGGTTAAAATTTAATCAAATAAATATTTTATCGTATAAAAAGGGTCAATGTTTGTTTTGCAAAGAGATTAAATAAAATAAAATTGTGTGGATGAGAGAGAGAAATTATATGAGTCACAAAATTATTTCAAAATGTGGAAAGGGCGAACAAAAATGAAAATGTGTAACATTTTTATAGGTAGAGAGAGTAATAAATATGCAGCTTAGGATTAGTTTGGGAACAACATTTTATTAGCATCAGTGTTTTGAGCATTTTTTTAATGGTGCATATAATTTTAAAAATATTAAAACTAAATAATGTTACTAGATAATATTTTCAAAACGATAAAATTAAACGCCGTGGTTATTTATTGTAAGACGGACCCTAAGTCCATATATTGCGTTAAAATGCACTGTCTATTAGTTCATAGTAAGAATGGTCATAATACCCAATTTGCCCATTACAACCATTGAGACCCAAGATACAATTTTATCTTTTATAGGAGTACATTGGAGAATTCATAAGGACCATGCTACACTTACACCAAAATTTGTATTTCAAACTTACACCAAAAGTATACACCAACGTTTTTATGGTTCACACTGACACAAAGTATTGGTACGTTAACAAAAATTAACATTACACCAATACAAAATGTTGGTGCACATATGCGGTGTACAAATGGGGTACAAACCCTTAGAGTACAAATAGCTTTATCCAACTCATAACTATCCATAGTAATTACCGGCTCCCTCCACACAAAAAAAGTTTTCCTTTTTTTGTCCAATACTGAGAATTCACAACCACCAATAGTAAGTACCGTCCCCCCCGGTGTTTTTGTCTACTATTCCATTTTTAAGTAGAACAATGACACAAATGCCCTCATATTTACAACTGGCAAAACTTATCTACAAAGTTTGCCCTCTGGATGGCATCCCAGATGCAGGAGACCAAGCTTAGAGCACTGGTAATGGTCATGAAGCCCCGGGGCTTCAAACCGGGGCTTCAAACTTTCTCTCTCTGTCACGTCAGCTTTAACTTACACCCAAAATTCACTGGAAATGGTTTCGAAGCCCCGGGGCTTCAAACTGGGGCTTCAAACCTTCATTTTTTACATTTTTAAATATACATCTTCTAAATTTAAATTTATAAATTTAAATTAATTTATTATTTTAATTAATCGCAATGACACTATTGCATAAAAAAAATTAAATTCATTATAAAAAAAATCTTACATTCATTAAAAAAACATTAAAAAAAATTACATTCATTAAAAAAAATTACATAAAAAAACAACAGTACAAAGAAATCACTAATTATTCGAACGACTAAAGATATGTTCGATCAAATCCGCCGTTAGTGCATTGTGAATCTCTCGGCTTCGAATTTCTTGGCGGTTGCGTCGTTTCTTTTCTTCGGCGATTTCTTCGTACATAGGCACCTCGATCACGGTTTAGGCGTTTCTTTAAAGTAGTCGTTTAGAAGTGAAGCGTGGGCGGCCTCTCGATCACGGTTTAGGCGTTGGCGTCGGGTCTGTCGTCGGGAGGATTCGGCTTCTTCTTGGCCATCTTCCCACCATTGAATACAATTCGTCGCGAAACAACGAAAAAATAAAACTCTTCTTTCATCTTCGGAAGATGAACCCATTTTTAGTTTATATTTTATAAATATTTATAATAAATAATAAATATTTTTGAGAGAATATATAGTAATAAAGAGAGATTTGTGAGAGAGAGTTGTGAGGAAGATGAATGAGAAGGGGGGATTTTATAGATTTTTTTTTAAATTTAGAATTTTTTTTTATTTGGGGGGGGTAACGGCTATATAGCCGTTGGGAAGGGGGGAGCCGGCAAAAAAATGGCATCATGCCGCGTCAAAGTAATGACGCGGGCTGTCTCACGCCCGAATCACGCCGAAGGGGGGCGGTGTTTAACGCCCCCAGGCGTTAAACGCCCGTATCACGGCGGTGGGCGTGATGGGCATTTCCAGTGCTCTTAGAAGCAAACGAAGGTGAGACATTGAACACAAGAGAAACCATATAGAGCTTAACAGTGCAATGTATTGCAAAAGTCTTTGTTTGACCTTGGATTTGACGGAATCAACAAATTTCAATAAGAGGGTATTTTGGTCAATCATCTCCACTTTTCTCCTTTTCTTGATATTTGTTCAAAATGAAAAAGCATTAAAAGAATTACATAAATCACATTCTCTCATTAACATGCATTAACTACCCTCATACCATTCATGATTCATCAACTAAAAATAGAAGATATTCCATACATTCCAAAAAGATATATTCCATTTACTAATCACGTACTCAAAATTTTTTCGTTGCATATAAATATTCTTAACATATAAAAAAAATAAACAATTTTCTTCATATAAAAAAAATAGGGAGTAACAGAAAAGAACAATAATATTTGTTGGACAAATGCAAAGATACAGAAAGAATAAATTTTCTTTATATAAAAAAAACAGGGAGTAACAGAAAAACAATTTCCAATTGAGACAGTGAAAATATGACTGTACCTTGGGCAGGGAAATCGAGGGTGTTAAACACTAATATTTGTTGCACGTAAAAGAGAGAACAGTGTTGGGGAAGATGGAACACAGAAAAAATAAATTTGAATGCCAGAAACGCAATCAAATCAAAAGCAGAAAATGACTTCCACAACACAACGAATTCCCCCACAGAAATTACATCATGCATATATATAATCCATACAGCAACTCTCATGTATTGAGAAAAATAAAGTCAAATAAAACTGGTTCAAAGATACTGGAAATGCTAGAAAGCACCACAACACTGGACAAAAATTAAAGATGAGAAAATGAGCAAGTACTTGATGCATCTGGTGGGGGTAGGGGTGGGGGTGGGGCAGCCCGACTTACAGCTTGTCTTCAAACTCGGAGAGTGGCGTTATCTGCTGCTTGAGACCCTTCCTCTTGCGGATTTCAATCACGAGGTTCTGAGCCTGTGAATTCTGCTCCAATGGGTCCGAGGACATCATGTCCCAATGGTCAAACACGCACTGTGGGAAAGCTTGACCAGATGTGGCAGCCCGAAGAGAAGCAGAGAACCCGAACGACTCGATGACAGGAAGGTACGCCTTGATATTATAGAGGGGAGTTCCTGGCCTCTGCATCTCCTCAAACACGTGACCACGCTTCTGGTTAAGCACGCTATAAATGCCGCCAAGAGCTTGCTCCGGTGCTTGGATTTCAACCAAGTAGACTGGTTCCAGAAGGCGGGGCTTGGCGGTGAGCTGAGATGCATATATGACTCTCCTCGCGGTGGGGATGACTTGACCACCACCCCTGTGAATGGCATCAGCGTGGAGAACAACATCACATACCTCAAAGCAGATGCCTCTCATGTTTTCCTCTGCCAAAGCACCTTCCTTGGAAGCCCACTGGAAGCCTGCCACCACAGAATCCTTGATTTCATTCAAGTACTGCACTCCCTTACACATGTCCACAACCATGTTTGGCCCGGTGGTCTCAGGACCAAAGCACCAAATCTTCTTTGCAAGGTCTTTATCCCACCCGAATTCCTCTGACAGAATCTTGGAGCGAACTTTGGGGTCATCCCTTGGCCCAATGCGACCTTCATCAATTGCCTCTGCAAGCCCTTCCTCCATCGGCCTCGCTTCCATGTAGAGACGGTTGTGCTTGTTCGGAGATTTGCTCATGACTGTACGGCATGACTTCTCAAGGACAGTCTCACGGAAAGAGACAACAGGGTCAGATACGATAATGTCAGCACCACCCATGAAATCATCCTTCAGGTCCTTCAAACAGATCTCGAGATGAAGCTCACCAGCACCAGCAATAATATGCTCCCCAGACTCCTCAATTGTACAGAGAACCATAGGATCAGACTTTGCCAGACGCTTCAAACCTTCCACAAGCTTGGGAAGGTCTGATGCAACCTTGCACTGAACAGCAACACGCACTACAGGTGACACAGAAAACTTCATGGCTCTGATGGGATGGGCATCAACCTCCTTCTCGTTGGTCAAAGTGGCATTCTTTGTAATGAATTGATCAAGGCCAACCATAGCCACTGTATTCCCACAAGGAACATCCTCCACTGTTTCCTGTTTCTTGCCCATCCAAATAACAGTTCTCTGAACATTCTTGACATACAAATCTTTCTTCTCTCCAGGCACATAGTTCGGACCCATGATCCTGACCTTCATCCCGGTACAAACCTTGCCAGCAAAAACACGTCCAAATGCAAAGAATCTGCCCTTGTCTGGTGCTGGAATCATCTTCGACACATAGAGCATGAGGGGACCCTCTGGATCACAGTTTCTGATGGCAGTAGCATATTGATCATCAAGTGGTCCCTCATACAAGTTCTCAACACGATATTTCTGAGCCGTGGCTGGTGACGGGAGGTGGTAAATCATCATTTCAAGAAGTGCATTACTGGCGGGCAGCCATGTCTGCATGACACGTTTCATCAGTGCCTTCCCCATCAAATCCTTCTCATCAGATTTCATAGTGACACCAAGTTTCTGTAACATTGGCCAAAGCTTATCTTTTTTATCATTCATACATGTGGAAATGATCTGCCTAATGGGCTCATAACAGAACTGCACAAACCCACGCTTGCAAGTCGGGGAGCCAGTGTTTTTGGACGACCACTTCTTTGTAGCAGGGTCAAAGAAACTCTCACCCCAAAGCCTTTCCATCATCTTTTGTTCATCAACTCCAAACTTGGAAGCATACATCCTGGCAAAGTTAGAGAGTGTGAACGCCCAGCCGTGTAATCCTGCTGAGAAAGCAACTGTACCTTTCTCGGGGTAAACCTGGACATCACCCAACAGGGCATCCTCATATGTGGCCATGATAACATTAGCATTTTCAATCACCCTTGAGAAGGTCTGGTAAGCTTCTTCCCCATCAACCTGGAGCTCAAGAAAGCACCTGTCCATCTTGTTAACAGTCAAAACTGGTCGTATCCTTTCACCAAGGGCTTGACGAAGTACAGTTTCAGTTTGCACACAAACTCCTTCAATACAATCAACAACTACAAGGGCACCATCAGTGATACGAAGTGCAGCTGTCACTTCTGATGAAAAGTCAACATGTCCAGGGGAGTCAATAAGATTGATAAGGTACTCATTCCCATTTCGCTCTCCCTTGAAATTCTTCAATTCTTGCTCTGACATCTCATAATAAAGAGAAATTCCAGTGGACTTGATGGTAATGCCACGTTCAGCTTCATCTGCACGGGTATCAGTCATTCTAACATCCCCAGCAACTTCCTGAGCAATAATACCAGCAGCAGCCACTAGGGAGTCTGTAAGTGTGGACTTTCCTGGTACATTTAAAAGCCATAACATGTAAAATTATTAGCATAGTTCCTGAAAAAACATCAAATTAAATAAATAAGGACTAGCAAAAAAATTTCAGCTCTCATACCGTGGTCAACATGAGCAATAACGGACATGTTACGAATATTTTGCTTCTTGTCCATGATTGCCCGAAGCTCTTCTGCCGTGAACTTCACCTGCAGATGTCAAATGTTTATAATTAAAACCGCAGAACATTGTTAACAAAACAAAGATTATATATACATATATAAAAGCTTCATTACCATTTTGAGAGGCCTTGATGTGACTTTCCTGACAAGTCCTAGTATGAGCAAACAAAATCAAAAGTAAGTTAAGCAAAAAATGACCAATCATTATTCAAAATAACTTGACGAAACATGGAACAGTACAGGATTCAGATTTGCCAAAAACGAGATCAGTGTATGGATATATGCAACATAGATGCAGTAATTTTCAAATATTCCAGTAAAAAAAAAAAGCAAACACACATCCATGCCCAAAAATTGTATTGCTGAAATCAGATCATGTATCAATAAAGAGATCAGAACTTTTTTATTTACTTCAGCATCTCTGCAAAAAAATTTCAATTGACTAAGCAAATACATATGATTATCAGTAACCGATGATGTTATCCACTGTTTTCCTCGAATGAAATAGATACTGCTCATTATAAAGTGACAAAAACGCAGTTACCCCACAAAACAAATACCCAGTACCATAAATCGGAAGCCAGTCATGTGCAATTAAACAAAATAAATCAGAAAATTGGAGAAAAACAGATAGAGGAAATCGAACGCATGTCTGAAACGTGAAACCAGAAACTATAGAGTGAAATCAGACACTGATTCTCAATTATATAGGCCTAATAAAAGATCAGTAGAGCGATGTTTCAGATTTTAAACTTTTGGCAGTAGATCTATCATTCAATCGACAATAAAAATATAGAACTGTGATTCATTTCAGGATAATTCGAACAAGGCTTAAATTTTACCAGTGAAATGAAGGACGTTGAAGTAGAGGAACAAAGAAAATGGAGGATTGAGCGTAGAGAAAATGAAGTACCTGATGGATGTAGTCTGGGAAAATCTGGAAGAAGAAGAGAGAGCTAAGAGCCGAAGCGAAGCTTATATACGAAATGATATATGCTGCTACGGTGCTAGGGTTTTGCAATTGTACTGGCAGAAAAAAATACGGAGTATTAAGTTGGGCTTCTGTCTATTCTTACGGGTTTGGGTGGGTAATCGGGGTTGAAAATAGAGAAATCTTTGGATCAGACAAAAAGTAAGGTATGTTTGGTTTAAAATCGAGGAGGGGAAGAGACCCAAAATTTTAGCTTCAATTCCCTTCCCCTACCTCCAAATCAATTCTTCTGAATCGGACGGAATCTCCTTCCCTCTTGTTGATAAAAAATACTTTTTCTGTCCCCAAAAAATCCTTCACGTTTCAAAAAAACCGTGTCCCTTAAAATCATTTTCATTTCTATTAAAAAATTACTTATACCCCTTACTTTTTCATACTCTACTTATCACATCATACGTTTTTCCTAATAATCTATATATTACATCCTACTTTTACCCATCATATCAAGAGTATTTTTTGAAAATCAACACAAAATTATCCCTCCATTATTTTACAACTTTAGTTCAAATGTCTTTATCTTTATGAGACGGAAGGAGTAATATATAATAAAATAAAATTGAAATAAATAAATAAATAAATAAAGTAAATCATTTTAAAATAACAAAAAAATTATTAATAACAAAAATTGTATGATAATAAAATAAATAAAAAATAAATTATAATTAAAATAATAATAATAATAAATAAGTCGATATAAAAAATAAGAATAAAAAATTTAAAATATTAATATCATAAAATTAAAATCCATAATAAAAATAATAACATGAATAAAAAAATTATAAATAAAAATTTAAAAATTGATAATAATAATTATAAATAATATTAATAAATAATTATAATAATAAAATCAATCAATCAATTCATAATGGAAAATCGTAGTGATAAAAAAATAAATAAAATAACATACACACACACACACACACATATATATATATATATACTTAATTTAATTTAAAAAATAAATTACATAAGAAAATAAAATAATTAAAATGTAGGAGTAATGAGAAAAATAGTAATAAAAATTAAAATTATAAACAAAATGAAAGAATAAAATCAAAAACACTGATAATAATTTTTTTAGAATAGATAAAAAATAGTTTTAAAAATGAAAATAAAAAATTAAAAATTAAAAATTAAAAATAAAATATTTCCTTCCCATCCAAACCAACCAAGGTGAAGGGAATCCTTCCCTTTCCTTCTCATTCCCTCTCATCCATTCTTTCCCCTCCCCTCCCTTCCAACCTAAGTGATCATAAGTAATCATACATATCACAAATTCATCATTTGTAAATTCAATTTCAAAAATAAAATAATTTAAACTAGGATAATTTCCGTGCGTTGCATGGGTCACATTTACGTTACTAAATTAAAATTATTTTTGAAAGATACAAATTATTATATAATACAATGTTTAAAGACTTCTTTATAAACTACATTACTCGTATAATTTGTGGAAAATTTGTTTTCGTCGCATATCATAATCTTCAATCCATTACGATTTATTACTCATGAAACTGCAACATACAGTTTTCAAAGACTAAATATTGGTTTCTGTAACAATAATCCAACATATTTTACTCGTGATTTTCTACTCCGGAAGCATGAAACTTATTTAAGAACTCAAGAGAGCGTAAGTCATTCAAAAAGTTTGAAAGAGGCTAATTACAAAAGTAATTGAGAATGATTGTATTTATAGTATGAAATAATTAGAATCTTTTTCTATTTCCATGCTTCTAATTTTTTTCAGGTAAGTTATTAATCAGTGGTCAATTGTTCAATATATAGAGGTTTAGATTATTCAATACGTATCCATGTATTAAAGTCAGGCCTCTTAAAATGATGTCTCCCTAAGACATTTGGCCCCGAAACTTTAAATGGAATCATTATTAAATTGAAAGATTGTTTGGTTAGAATTATTACACGACAATAATGAATAAGTACGGTAATATTATTACACGGTATATTATAATTATTTTTCTTTCACGGAAATAAATTAGTAATGATTAAATACAGTAATACTATTACATGATATATTATTATTATTATTATTATTATTGCTACACGGTAATACATAATTTATTCTTGTTACACAGTAATTTATGATTTAATTATCATTTCTATATTCAACACTTACCATATGTGCCACCATTTCTATGTATTACTTTGACATTTTTTAGATTTAATTTCTTTTATTTATTTCTGATTTTGAATTTTTTTTATTGTTCTTTCCTTAAATGCATAAATTTATAAATTTAATTTTATCCATAAAATATTTGGTACCGGATCTCTAAATGGAAACATAATTAAACTGAAAACTTATTTGCTTAGCATAATCACACGGTAATAAATTAACTAGCATCACTCCCGTGCGTTGCACGGGTCATACTTATATTACTAAATTAAGATCATTTTTGAAGGATACAATTTCTTATCTAATACTGCCTCCGTCCCTGAAACATGTTCCCCTTTCATTTTTTCTGTCCCACCAACTCCTTCCTTTTTCTATTAAAAAACTACTTTTACTCCTTACTTTTTCATACCTACCTATCACATCATATCATACCTTTATACTAATAATCTATCTATCACATCTTACTTTTATCAATGACATCAAGGGTATTTTTGGAAAGTCAACACCAAAGTATCCCTTCCTTAATTTTCCAAAAAGTAAATAAGGAAACTTCTTTCGGGACGGAGAGAGTAGAATATAAAGATTTTAATATTTTAAGGTACAAAAGTTAATTGTTTTACAAATAACGAAAGACTTCTTTATAAACTACATTACTCGTATAATTTTTATATATCAAACTTTTAAAACATTTATTTATTTAAATACTTTTTCATGATTTTCTACATTACTCGTATAATTTTTATATATCAAACTTTTAAAACATTTATTTATTTAAAGACTTCTTTAGTGATTGAGAATGACTGTATTTAAAGTATGAAAAAATTAAAGTATTTTTCTATTTCCATGCATCTAATTTTTTCCAGGTAAGTTATTAATTAGTGGTTGATTGTTCAACATATAAAGATATATATTATTCAATACGTTTCCATGTATTAAAGGCACACCTCTTAAAAAGATGTCTCCATAAAACGTTTGGGTCTGGATCTCTAAAAGAAAACATTATTAAATTGAAAGCTTACTTGGTTAGAATTATTACACGATAATAATAACTAAGTACGATAATATTATTACACGGTATATTATTATTATCATTATTATTATTCTTTCACGATAATAAATTAATAATGATTAAATACATTAATATTATTGCACGGTATATTAGTATTATTATTTTTTCTACACGGTAATACATGATTTATTTTTGCTACAAAGTAATTTATGATTTAATTATTATTTCTATATTCAACACTTAACATATGTGCCACCATTTCTATTTATTACTTTGACATTTTTTTATACTAGTATTCCTACCGGTGCAATGCACGGGTTCGGACGAATATCTTGTCCATTCTGAATTTATTCAATGCAATATTTTTTCCCAGAATAAAGGAAATATACCTCATGCATGATTTATAATAACACAGAAAAGTAAGGCAAAGTAAAAAAAATAATATTTGAGGAATTTAATCTACACACAACAAAGTTTGTTTTAATACCAAATTTTTTGAAAGATTTCAGGGTATACAACATTTTTGTATGGCTGCAAGGACTTCCATCGTCATCTAAGACTAATATTTTTAATCTTGTCTTTGTCTTCACTCGCAAAACAACAACATAAAGCTGACAATGAGTGAACACTGACTTGGTTAAAAATAATCCAACAAATGACAATGTTTGACCTTGACTTTTGTTAACAGTCATAGCAAAACATAAGACTACTGGAAATTATCTTCTCTGAAACTTTAGAGGTAGTCCTGGATCAGACGATACCAAATTCATCCGGGGTATGTAAACTTTTTCGCCCACTCGATTTCCCGAAACCACAATAGCACCAATAATAGTCTTTCACATCTCGTCAACAATTAATATTGTACCATTACACAATCCAGATGTTTGGTCAATGTTCCTCAGTAACATAATTGGTACCCCTTTTTTTAAAACTATCCTGTGGTTTGGGATTCCCAAACATTTGATTTCATTCAAAAACTCAACTGTTATCCATTTGCCATCAACACCTACATTTGAATCTGTTTGGCATGATGAATCAGAACTCAAGTACACCATTTCATCTCCGGGAATGAGGGATACAAATTCATTTACCATTTCTACAACTTCGAGCGTGGGTGCTAGTAGTGCCATGTCTTCAAAAAAAGAATAACTTCTCATATTCTCTAATAAGTTCGGATAAGTAAAGTCCACTATACTTTTGTGGGGTGAGCTGTTATCTATAATCAAAAATTCGAGAGGAATTTCAACGTTAGCAGTTCCATCAATCACTTGTCCAAGCTTTCCATCTCCAACTTTGATTATCCAATCAGAAAAATCTTGCGTGTCTCTATCAGAAAAATCTTGCGTGTCTCTATCCAACTTAAAATTTGATTTATATATGACCTAATATAAATCGCAAAAAGGAAACTCACAGCAATAAGGGTAGAAAATCTAGAGATTTGAACCGGAAAATTCGAAAGAAAAACAAATTTCGCACAGACTAATCATCATAAGAAGGAAAGAAGGCCAATCATCCCAAAAACAATTATGATTTTTTAAGAAAAGGGAAAGTTACCTTATCTTGGTACCGATCGTTGGAATCTCCATGAAGAAGGAAAGAGATTAATTCCAATCACATATTCTCTAAAATCTCGCGGTGGAGCAATTTGAAGATGAATATCGCAGGGAGGTGCAATCGAAGGAAAGTGCCGCTGATGTCTCGCTTCATTCAGACTTGCGGATGAATTCCACACAGAGTAGCCCAAATAAAAGAAGCCCAAAGTAATGAATCATTATCCAACCCGTTTGAAATATTGAGTAAGTCCAATATGATGACATGGCTTANCCAATCACATATTCTCTAAAATCTCGCGGTGGAGCAATTTGAAGATGAATATCGCAGGGAGGTGCAATCGAAGGAAAGTGCCGCTGATGTCTCGCTTCATTCAGACTTGCGGATGAATTCCACACAGAGTAGCCCAAATAAAAGAAGCCCAAAGTAATGAATCATTATCCAACCCGTTTGAAATATTGAGTAAGTCCAATATGATGACATGGCTTATGAAGTGTCAAAAAAATCCTCGTCAACATGACAAATGTCAAAATTCTAGGAGTTAAACTCCCAAATATAATATATAAAGGATTTAATTTCTTTTATTATTTTTTATTTTGATTTTTTTAAGTGTGCCTTCCTTAAATGCATAAACTTATATATTTAAATTTCTTTATAAAATATTTGGCACCGAATCTCTAAATGGAAACAAAATTAAATTGAAAGCTTATTTTCTTAACATAACCACACCGTAATAAATTAATAATGATTAAATATGGTAATATTAAGTTTGGCCGTGTTCTCTAAATGGAAACATTTTTAAATTGAAAGCTTCTCAGATTAGAATTATTAGACGATAATAATTAACTTATAGTAATACCATGAAAATTTTGTTTGAAGTAGTGTTTCGGTTGATTGAGTATGATCTACCAAAAAAATAAAATTAATTAATAAATACTCCATAAAAATTATTACACCCTATTTTATTTTTAGTAATACCACCATGTCTTTGGTTTTTATATCAAAATTTTTAACAAAAAAAGTCATTAATTATATTTTTTATTTTTTATAGTATTTAAAAAACAATTTAATTCATAACCTATTACTCCATATTTAACACTCATATATATATGTGTGTGTGTGTGTATGCATGTATGTATGTATGTATATATATAATATAATATAAAAATTTATAATTAAAATAATAGTATAAAAATTATATTTGTATGTGAGTAGGATTCACCCAAGACATCTCACGAGATGTCACAATTAAAAGATTTGGATGTTCAAAGAGATGCTGCACTAGGAGCTGATCCATATTATGGTAGTCGGGGGCATTGGCCCCCTACTATTTTTAAGTTTTTTAAAATTATATGTATTGTGATACTTAATTTTTTTAAATATTTCTTAGAGCCATGTAATTTATTACCTTAAATAAAAATATTAGAGATCTCAATTGAAAACATTAGAGACCTTAATTGATAGTGTTAAGTAAGAAAACAATGAGGGAATTTGAATATTTAAATATTAAAAGAATATAATTTTAAACTGAAATATTAAAAAGTCCAAAGATAAATTCTAAAGTAGTACACTAGAAATATACGGAGTAATAATTAAACTAATTTATAATATTGGCATTAAATAAAAAATTATTTCTTTTATTTTTTTTATTATTTGAATAACTGTTTAAGGGTAAATTCATTATTTTTTTAAAGTTTCACATTGCATGTATAAAAATGTTTTGGGGACGTTTCCCCCGAACACCCGAAAAAAGACCCATACTATCTAACATCTTGGATCCGCCACTGAAGCTGCAATAATATTTTTAAATTACAGCCTACATTTGAGCATCTAATGAGAGGTGTTACGACTGTGGATGCTCTTATTATTAATTCTTGTTACACGACAATACATGGGTTATACATACGATAATATTATTACACGATATACTATTATTCTTATTCTTGTATTGTGATTCATATGACGCATCATTATAATTATTACAATTAATGCAAAGAGCATAATTAGACAAATTACCATTTAAATACACACACACACACACATATATACACACACACACACACACACAATATTTGTTTTTTATTTTCATACATGTAAAAATTAAATCTTTACTAAATGGAGTATTAGATATCTCTTTAGACAAATGACCATATATATATATATAGGGGCCGGTTTCTGTAAGAATGCACCTTGTGGAGAGAAATGAGAATGAAATCTAGCCGTTGGATTTGATGCATCGTGCGGCTCAGATTGCATCATGCGCTCATATTTTGAGATAGTGCATTTTCAAAGGATTATGATGCATTTCGATGTGATGCATTTTCAAACCATTTTGTTGCACTTAATTTTGATGCAATCCTGACCCTTAGATCGCACAATCTAAAGCACCAAATTCATTCTCATTTCTCTCCTAAGATCGCATTCTCACCAGAACCAAAATCTATATATATATATATATATATATATATATATATATATATATATATATATATATATATATATATATATATACATACATACATACATACATACATACATACATATATACATACATATATATATATACACACACACACACACCATATTTGTTTTTCATATTTTTACGTGTAAAAATTAAATCTTTACTAAATGGAGTATTAAATATCGCTTTCAATTAATTCATAAGAAATTAATATATAACTTTTTAATGATTTCTACTTTTCATTGTCTAATCTCATCTTTTTTTGACATTTTATTTTTTATTAATTTTTCACTTTTATTAAATTTTATTTTCATATAATTCATAAGAAATTAATAATATACTCGTACAACTTTTTTCATGATTTTTACTTTTGATTTTCTACCTTTTTTTTTGAAATTTTAAATTTTAAATTTAATTTTTTTAATTTTAAAATTTTAAAATTTAATTTTAATTTTTTTTCATATATTATAGAATATCTTTCTATAATATTTTTCTAACAGCCAAGTCCAAAAGCTACTCTCCTTGGCATTTCAGATTTTGACTTTTCAGATCAAACAACCAAATAAAAAAGTCATTAGCCAAACAATGGTTTTGGCTGTTTGATTAATTGATTAGTTAATCAAAACTTTCCTTATTGTGTGGTTACTATATTTTTTTTTCTTACTTGGATCAAAACTTTCTCTTGTAATCTCTATATATATGGGTGTATCTTACATTATTTAATAATATCATGTATTATCAAATTGTATCATTTAACATATGAATTTTATTATTTTTAACTTTGCTCCAACTCTCAATTAAATGGTATTGAAAATAAATTCAACCAACACTACAAGAAAACTGTCAATCTGCCACGGACAATTTTTGTTGCAGAATTGGAAATTTCGTGGCAGATTTAGAATCTGCAACGGACCTGCAACGAAAATATTCCGTCGCAGAAAACTTGTGGCAGATTTAAAATCTGCGATAGAACTGAAAACCCGTGGCAGATCTGCAACGGACCTGCAACGGGTTCGTCTATTTTTGCAACCCAAAAAATCTGCGACGGAAGTCTACACACCGTTGCAGATCTGCGACGAAATCAGCAACGTACTACTCCGTTGCAGACCACCTGATCGCAGCCACTAGTTTTTTCTATTTTTTGGCAGTAGCCAAACAATGGTTTTGGCTGTTTGATTAATTGATTAGTTAAAAAAGCCAAAGTAAGTCGAAGATTCCAAAACCTATTCGAAAATCTTTTTTCCAAACACAGCCAATATCTTTCTAGAAAAATGATTAAAAAATTTAATTTCATAACATCCAAGTCCAAAACCTACCCCCTTGGCTTTTTAGATTTTGGCTTTTCGAATCAAAATGCTAATTAAAAAAGCCATTAGCCAAACAATAGTTTTGAATGTTCGATTAATGGAAAAAGCCAAAGTCAGTCAAAAAATCTAAAAGTTGTCTGAAAAATTGTTTTTTGAACATAGCAATTAAGAAATATAAATAACCGGAGACCAAGTAAGACAGAGGTTGCGCCACCAATTTTTTTATTAAAAAAACTATCAAACTATGATTAAAAAAATGACATTTATATCAAACAAATTTAAATTAAGTATAACAAAATGTTTCAATAATGGATAACTAAAACAAAATATTTCAAAAGCAAACAAAATATAATAGTGAAAGAATTACGTAATATATCTTATTTCTTTAGTACTATTGGCTCGACTACAATGTAATTTATGTTCTTACGTAATATTTCCTTTGTTCCAAAATATTCTTCCAGTCACTATTTACACAACTAAGATTTATTTACTTTATTTGCATGTTTTTATTAGCCATTTGTTAATTTAATATACTAAGGTCAACTCTAATTTAAAAGAAAACATCGATGTAGTTTTTGAAGTACATAAAATTTGTTTTGAAACTATATACAAGTAATTGAATAAGTTGAATTTTGATAATAATTTGTCTTATTAAATAATGAAAGATACATCCTTATATATAGGAATTAGAAAAGAAAATGTTAATCTAAGTAGAATAAGAATTATAGTAATAATACAATAAAGAAGTAATATAATAAGAAAGGTAATAAACAATAATATTCTTTTTCCTACTACATCTATTATTTTTAGGATCCTCCTGCAAGCTGATCATCAGTAAAGGATGAGCAGCTGGAAGCACAACTGTTGGAATTGAGTCAGGGAAAACAGTTTTCTGAAAATTACCTCTAGAAGTTGTGGGAACGATTTTTGGAACTTCCTAGTGGGCCACTCATCCTGGCACTACTAATGCTCCAGCATAATTAATTACAGCGTTCTGAAGTTAAGAGGTGTTAAATGCTTCCTAAAACTAATTGGTGATAGGAAGGTGGACACTTACTATAGCCCCAAACCGATGTAGATTCTTATAGGACACCCCCTAGGCAGTGCGGAGCCCCATTATTGAGTGGTGCATGGACATGAGGGCTTCGCAAGATACACGATTCATGTACCTCGTCAAGTTGGGCTGGGCTGTTAATACCCGATACCGCGACAAGCACATTAGCAAATCCCTATGGATGATCGATGGTCCCCCATAAGACCTATAGAAGTAGAGAGCCAGATCTTCATTGCATGACAAACAAACTTGAGATCAAGTTTGTTAAGTTTTTCCCGGTGAGAGTCTTGACGATTGGAGTGAGGGCGAGAAGTTTCTTTTCTTTTCCTTTTGGGCCGTTCTTTGCTTCTCTGTCGCTTTCCATGTTATTGATCTCTAGAAATAACAGAGAAATGTAACTTTTCTGTTTCTCAATCACACATTTTTTTGGAAGAGAGATAATAGATTTTTTGGATAGAAAGAAAAGGATAATAGACGGTGGCTGTTAGGCACGCTAATCGAGATTGGTCGGTGGCGCCATGTTGTCGGACGGTCGACCGACGTGAACAGAGACCATCGATGTGCTCGGTCGGGAAAGGAAGGACTAAGTTTTTGAAAATCATAACTCTGATACCATGATACAATTTGATAAAAATTAATCTTATTAAATAATGAAGGATACATCCCTATATATTTGAATTGCAAAAGAGAATTTTAATCTAAGTAAAAGAAGAATTGTAATAATAATACAATAAGGAGGTAATGTAATAAGGAAGATAATAAATAATACTCCCTCCGTCCCGGAGTATTCGTCTGGTTTTGACTTTTGGAACTGTTCATCTAAGCACTTTGACTCATCAAATTCTTTCAATGTGTAAGCCTAAATATAGTCATGTGTGATCTTGTTTGATTTGTCTTAACATATAGATTATTAATATATAATTTTTGTAATTTTTTAATATACAAATTACAAGGTAAAATGGATTAAAGAAGTGTATTGGATGGTGTGTAAAAATGAAAGTGGACAAATACTCTGGGACGGAGGTAGTAATATTCTATTTTCTAATATATCTATTATTCCTAATAGATTTGAAAAAACAATTTTGGTCAAACCTCGTATATTAAAACAGAAAGTTAGTTTCAGGACAGAGGGAGTATAGCATATTTATTTTAAGAATATGTTATCTTTATATTCAATTTAATTTTTTTAATTAATTTTTGTTTTGAGGTGAGCACCTTTTTAACTCGGAGCTTTTTAATGGGGGCACGATTTTAATTTACTACGTATATTTTTTAATTTTACAATATACTCCGTATATTTTAAAAATTGACCGGGAGCGGGTGTCCCCAAAAGCATAAGGTTAGATCCGCCCTTGAGTGACTTTTGTTTTACTCTATTTTGTAATGAGTATATTAATTATTATTTTTACCATAATTATTTTGAATACAGAACACGTCATTTTAAAAAAGTAAACATGAGATGTTTTTGTTTTTAACATGTTTAAAATGATACTTTTTAGTGTTATTGACTCTATTACAATATAGTATACATTCATACTTTTTACAATCTAATAAGGGTTTAAGTGACAAGATTCCGTTGACACTAGTTTCTAGTGTTAAGGATGACATTCACTCATTTGTAGCTCCTTCGATGCTCAAAATGAAAAGTTACTCCAGCGGAAGTAGAGACGTTGGTTCTTTGACCTTATTAGGTTGTGAAAAGTATGAACATATACTATATTGTAATAAACTAAGGCTTAGTTCCGTTCAACTTATTTTTCTCATCTAATTTTTTGTAGTTATGATTAATCTGATTGGATCTGATTGAAAAATTGTCATTGTAGATGCGTCGCAGAAATGAAATCTGCCACGGAATTTCAAATTCTGCAACGAAATTTGTCCGTGGCAGATCAGCAGTTTTCTTGTAGTGTCTTCCCGGTCTAAGTCATTGTTGTTGTGTTCTTACTTTCTACGGAGTAGTTCGTTATTGTCAATTCAGTGAGACGTATTGACCCGGTCAAGCCATATCAATCCATACCCGGTTCAACTTACACCATCAACTATTTTTTTTATAATCACACTAATAAAAATAAATATAATTCATTCAAGCCGTCCTTGCTCGTGGGCTTGAACATAAAACCCAATCTTGACTTCTAGCCCATGTATATATAGCTTAAGTCTACCTTGTATTCTAAAATAGGTAGCACTTCGGTTCCTCTTGACAATGTAACTCTAATTTTGACATTGCTAAGCAGTGTCATGTGATGATCCGGTAGCCATACGATGCTTCGTTCGTAAAATTGACGTTTCTATTCCTCTTAACTCTCTGGCATCCCGCCTCACTCCGAATCTACCGCTTCACTCCCTTCAGTTGCATCCTCCAAATTTAATGGACTTTCAAGTACCTGAATTCGTGATACTAAAAAATCTGAAAAATAAGCTACCCGTCAAAGACTACACTACCCAAGCCCAAGTAGGTGTTTCGAACGTTAAGAATTTGAAATCTCAACGGACCGTTTCAAACCGAAACCCTCTCATCATTTGTCTCTCCATTCCCTCCCCCCAAAATCTCTCTCAATTTCTGGAAGAATATATAGAAGTATAACAACAGGCATGGCGGACGAGAAGGGAAGAGTTTCATCATCACCATCATCATCAATCATGGAGGCGAAGCCGGTTCATCCGCTGCACCAGATCTCCGAGTTCCCGACGCACAAGCTCCTCCTCAAGCAATGGCTCAAGGAGGAAGACCTAATCCTCAACCGGATCGTCGCGAAAGAGGCCCAAATCGACTCGGTCAGAAAGGAGATCACTCAGATCTACTGCCTCTTCTTCCTCTTCCACTCCCTCTCCCTCACCGTCCTCTTCACCTCCGCCTCCCGATCGCCGCCGCCGCCGCCGCACGGCTGCCGCAGATCGTGGATCCCGTCGCTCTGCTCCCTCCTCTGCTCCCTCGGACTGATCTGGGCGGTCCGGTACAAGACCGACACGGAGCACCATCTGGAGAAGCTTCTGGAGAGGGAGAAGGAGGACGGGAAGCTGCTGGGGAAATGCGTGGAGGAGCTGAGGAAGAAGGGGGCCGAGTTCGATCTGATGAAGGAAGTGGACGCCCTGAGGAGGGCGAAGAGTATGAGAATGGAAGCCAAGGCGGCGGCGGTGAGGAAATGGTCCGGTAGGGATTTCGCCACTCTCTTCTTCTTCACGCTTTCCTGCGTCGTTCTTGGCCTTACAAACCTCATTCTGTGTGGCTAAATCTTCTTCCGATCTATCATAATCACTGAATTACTCACTTTATTTTTGGCAATTCTAATGTCTTTTTTTCTCTTCTTGTTAAATTTTGACTAATCTGATAATTCTTGCTTGGGATTTCCAGAATGCACGGTATTCTGGTTTGTATTTTTGAATTTTGACGGTGTATTTTAATTTGCAATTTATTACTCTCCATATAATTAGGCAATTAGTTGTCTACTTGTCTAAACAACTCAAATTAGGGAATGAGATGCAATAACAAGACTCTCTAGCATTATTGCTTATTAGTCATTCTCCTGGTACCTTCCCTTACCTCATCAACTAGTGCTACCCCGCTTTGCACGAGCTCCTATATATTCTAAATTTTTGAGATTTTATAAATATAGTTTTAATTGTCTTAGTTTTCTAATAGTAACAAAATATGTTTTAAACTTGTGGAATATATATTGTAATGTTAATTTAAAAAGAAACAAATTCTACAAAATTAATGGTCATTGAATTAAGTACTAATAAAAATAGTTTTAATTAATAAAAAGTGGAATAATTACATAATGATATATCATTAGAGAATGTATATTTGTCATAATGTCATTTATCAGTTGTCATCCTTCAATTAAACTAATTTTATTCTATTTACTTTATTAAAAAAATATACGGAGTATGTAGCAAAAAATAAATAATGTAATAAGATAAAATTTTTGAAACAAAGTATTTAATTAATAAATATGCATATGTGATTAAATTTATATAATCATTTTTTGAAAAGTAATAAACTAAAATAAGTTGTGGGTAGTATAAAAATAATTATATATATATATATATATATATATATGATTATATAAATTTTTAATCATTTTTGCTGCGAATGACGAAAGGGGAAATCTTTTGAGCAAAGACAACGGAATGGCCCCGCTAAAGTCGTTGTTGCTTAAGTTCAAGCTATCAAGGTTCGTGAACAGATCGATGCCAGGCGGTATGGGCTCCGTCAAGAAGTTGTTCTCGAGGTGTAGAGCCTCGAGAGCGTCCAGTCTTTCTATTGTTGTGTTCTCTAGTAACCGCAAAGTCCGAAGTCGGATAGTCGGAGTTTGACTATCCGACTTTGGTCCGAGCCATAGGTCACGCTTGCCCAAGACATACAAATTGGGTCGGCGGGATTCCACCCGAGTCAATGAGGAATAGGCAAGTTGAGAATGTCATCTCGTCGTTACTCCTATGATGGCTCAACTTGTAGTCAAGTCTTCTGCTCCTTTCAAGGATACCTCTCAAGTTTAGAGCATTGTTGGTGGTTTGTATTATGTAGCTGTTACTCGTCTAGATATCCAGTATGATGTTAATCGGGTGTATTAGACTATGCATGATATTAATCGGGTGTCTTAGACTATGCACAACCCGACTCAGCGGAATTATCGTGCCTTGCAGCGTATTCTACGCTACTTAAAAGGTACTCTATACCTTGGTCTTGTTTTTCACAAGGAGGACTTGATCTATCTGTTTACTCTGATTCTGATTGGGAAAATGACAAATATGGTCGCATTTCTACTACTGGTTACATGCTCTTGTTTGGCTCCAATCTCATCTCTTGGTGTACGAAAAAGTAGACCCGTGTCATGTGGTAGCGCTACATTACTGATGTGCTAGGCATTCCTACATCAAAACGTCGCTTATATTGTGACAATAAGTCAACTATCTGTGTGACCAAAAATTTGATTCCACATGACCGTTTGAAGCATGCTAGTTCAGACAGTCTCTGTGTATGAGATGAATTAGTGATAGATACTATGACTTCACATCATGTTTCTTCATTAGAATAGTTAGCAGACATTCTCACGAAACCGCTTCAGCCAGCTCCATTCGAGTACTCGTGCTTCAAGCTGTCCATCGTCTTCGCTGATCAATTTGCAGGGAATATTAGAAAATAGAATATTATTAATTAATTTTTTTTTATTTTTATATTTCCTTATTGTGTGGTTACTATATTTTTTTTCTTACTTTGATCAGAACTTTCTCTTGTAATCTCTATATATATGCGTGTATCCTTCATTATTTAATAATATCAATTATTATCAAATTGTATCATTTAACATATAAATTTTATTTTTTTAACTTTGCTCCAACTCTCAATTAAATGGTATTGAAAATAAATTCAACCAAACATCGTAAATTAAAAAACAAACAATTTAAATTGAGACAAAGAAAGTGAATTAGTCACATTATTAAATTCTTGGCAAATTTTTATGTAAATCCAAGGTTCATGGTCATTTTATAGATCTTAGTGCATTTGTAGGATAAAAGAAATGATTCGTTCAAAAAAAATATCTACATGTAAGTCCATGAAAAATGTAAGAAGATTCACATTTTAAATATAGATATTGACACCATATAAACATAGCTCTAATTTCTTTTATTTTAGGTACGAGTTGTAATCATTTGAAAACCATATGAGTGACATTGTTTAGAGGTTTACTGAAAACTTGAGTGACAATATATAAACAAAAGAGTAATTTACCTAAATAGAACTAAAATATAATGATAATCTCAATATAGAATCATATGTTTTTATTTCCCAATGTAGGACCATTGGTCATTATATATTACGGAGTAGTCATTATTCAACTAAATGTCCAATTATTTGAATATTATTTTTTCTCACTAGTCATTATTAATTCATATTAAGGGAATAAAAAAGTTTAAATCCTACATTGAGAAATAACTTATGTTTTAGTCCTATTCACTGCAAATTTCACTAAACAAAAAAAGAGTCATTTTTTAAAGAAACCAGTTGTTTGAGACTTCGTTTGATACATATAATTTAAATTATAGAATTGGGGAAAATAATTCCAATTCTGTTGTTTGGTAACACAAAAATTTGCAGATTTGGATTTGATAATGCCAAAAGTGAATTGGAATTGAAAAATTCTATTCAATCTAAATCAATTTCATAGAATTTGAACTCCCATATCAATTCCAATCCTATCAATTTTGTGTACCAAACAGACCATGAGAACATGAACATTTTAATTCATCACTCGTTAAGAAGGATTTTGTTTGGAATACTTTTTTCAGACATTACATTCAATATTCTAAGAGAATTTTCAATGCATACGATATATTGTTAAACAATAATAGTGTGAATTCATATTTTGATATTAAAAAACTTAGGATTCATATTTTGAGTTGGAGGAGGTCTCCCCATACCCTATGCATGAGAGATGATCTAAAGAATGAGTCCATCATTCTAGATTTTTATTATTGAGATTTGAGAGTTAATTATTCTTTCCGCTTGGGTATGCGCCCATGGATTGCTATTGCGTATTCAGCTCCTGTTGCTACCGTCGTTATCCTAAAATTATATTTTTAGTCACTATTTACATAGTTAAATTTTAATTACTTTTTTTTATTTATTTTCGTTAGTTATTTGATAGAATAGTTTAGTCATATCACACCTTATTAAATAGAATTTTTGATTAGTTTTAAAATATATAATTTTTATTTTTATTTTACGCTTATAATCAAAAGAATTAAATTTAAAATAATTTTAATCAAATTTTATAAGCATAACTGGGATCATTTCAGTAGGAATGGAATCCCGATTAGCCCAGTCCGATAAGAGCCACAACCAATCCTTTCAGAAAATGAACACCCAGGCAAGGAAGACTCGAAAGGGACGAGTGAGGAAGACATAGTCACAAATCAATCTGAAATCTTTGTATGTTCCTCATCAGCTACATTTCCCTTTCTCCTTTCAATTTCAATCTCTTCTTTTTCTTCGCTCACTTCCTATGAAGCTTCTGGTTCGGCGGAAAATTAGGGCATAAGAACCAGTTTATCCAATCGAAATTATGGCGCTGCTCATAAATTCAGCACCTCCATTGACAAATCCGCCCTCAGTTCTACCTAAGAAGCAGTGCTATTTCTTCACTGAAAGGCTGAGATTCTACTATTCCTTCCTGCACAAGAAGATGTTTTTTTCTAGAGTGTTAGCGGTTGCAAACACACCCTGTGTGGGTAATGAGCTGAGAGACTTGCCCGTTAAAGACTGTGTCCTTGATCTGCTTAACTGGCGGGCACCCGAAAATGGCCCAAGAATAATAGAACTTAAGCTAGAGGAAGCAGTTCTAGATCTAGAGTATATGCTAGGGAAGGGATATCAGCCAACTGTAAGACAAGTGATCAACCTGGTCCAAGATCTTTGCCGCTACGATATGCCAGGGAAAGCTAGCAAAGTTATGGAAATGGCAGCTAGGTTTCGGTTACCGTGTTACACTGTCTCGGTGAGATACTTGTGCAATAAGGGAAATTTTGGTCATGCCCTTCATTTAGTTGAGAGGCTTGAGGAATATGGGTACAGAACGAGCACGAAGACGTATAATTGCATTATAAGAGGGTTTTGCGAGCACGAAAGTTTGAGTTTGAGCCTACAGTTTTTCGCTAGTCTCGTGAAAAGAGGAATGGTGCCTGATGCTGATACTCATTCAATCCTGCTTGAAGCGGTTTGTTGGGAGAAGGGGGTTGATGAGGCTATGGTGCTTTCGGAAAACATCATTGGTAAGGGCGGGAAGCTTAACCGTTTTTGTTACCATGTGTTGTTGAATGGGCTGCGCAAGGAAGGGAGAGTTGATGAAGCTATTCGATTCTTGAGAGAATTGCCATCTAAAGGGTGTAAGCCCAATGATTTCAGCTACAATATCTTATTGAGGAAGCTGTGTGTTGAAGGACGCTGGGGAGTAGCGAATGAGCTTCTTGCTGATATGGGTGGGCAAAATTGTCCACCCACCTTGGGGACCTGCAATATTTTTATCACTTCGCTTGTGTTTCGTGGCCGAACAAAAGACGCCCTTAGTATCTTGGATGAAATGCATTCAGCCCAAGGGATCAAGCCAACTGCTGCAAGTTACAACCCAATAATCGCACGCCTATGCAAAGAAAAAAAGGCGAAAGATGTGATCAAGTGTCTCAAACAGATGATCTTAAAGCAGTGTGTTCTCAACAGTGGAACGTATACCCCCTTTGCCGACCTCTGTGAGCAGGGGATGTTGCAAGAGGCTCTTCAAATTCTAGAGAGTTTGAGGGCCAAACAGCTGCGCCCCTTTGATGAGTTTTACAATAACGTGATTGCCAGTTTCTGTATGGGGAATAAGTCCTACGCGGCTTTTCTACTCATGTATGATTTGACAATGTCTGGGTTCACTCCCGACTCATCCACCTACTCATCCCTCATCAAAGGGTTGTGCTTGGAGAGAATGCCACACGCTGCGATTGAGATCATTAGGATTCTACACGAAAACAGTTACAGACCAGATGTTCATGTCTTCAATGCTCTTGTGTATGGGTTGTGCAAATCTCGGAGAACAGATTTGTCATTGGGAGTTTATGAGGAGATGATTATGAAAGGGTATATGCCGAACGAGTATACGTATGAAACCATAGTCAAGGGACTCGTCCGCGAAAAACAAAAAGAGTTGGCATCTTCACTTTTGAAAGAGTTGCATAAGCTAAAGGTCGAGCTCAATTACTATGAACGTAGCCACCAATGGTGTGGATATCCTACCACTTACTATGAACGTAGCCACTTCCAGGATCACTGTGGTTAACAGGCAAGACAAGGATGCTTTTATGTTACTTTTTTTTTTTTTTTACCAAAGTTCGTTCATAGTAAGTTCCTGTCTAAATGGATGCTTGGATTGAGTTAACTGGGCTATTTAGTACTTGTTTTTTCCCCTTAATTCTTCATGATGGTGCTGCCATTTGTTCCCCTAACATCATATACCCAAAAAAAGAACTAAATCCTCAAATAATCATTGGGGAATATTAATTCCATGAACAAAGAGAGTATTCTTCCTAGGATGCTATGTTTTTTTGTTGGGTAATTTACCTAAATAGGACTAAAACATAATAATTTTCTCAATATAGGACCATATGTTTTGATTTCCCAATATATGACCATTGGTCATTATCTATTAGTCATTATTCAATTAAATGTCCAGCATCACTTGGACATTATTCTTGTCACTAGTCATTATTAAGTCCTATTAAGGAAATAAAAAAGTTTAAGTCCTACATTGGGAAATGACTTATGTTTTAGTCCTATTCAGTGCAACTTTCACTTTTTTGTTTGCTCATTAGCATTAATCTCATAATTTCTGTTCTGGAAGTAAAAATTTTCAGGATCTGTCTGTTTTCTTTCATGTACAATTTCCAGGAATTGCAGCATTATATTATGAATTGCACCACAGCAGTGTAATGCCAACAATCAGAAAACCTTAATTGACACAGGTAATCCATGGAAACATTTAACCACATTATCACGAAAGAAATATTCTTAGATAGGAGTAAAATGTAAACAAAATACCAATATATATAGGAGTGGCGTGATTTTAATTCCCTAAATACGGGTATGATGATAGTGTGTGTGATGGTAATGTGGCAGTGTGATGGCATTATTGTGGTAGAGGTCAACACCGGCGACCTACGGTTGCACTCTGGTAGGCCCAAAGTAGCGGACGATAGCACTTCGGTGACCCCACAGCAGCAGTAGGCGGCGCTCCGAAGACTCCACGGTGGAAGACGACGGTACTGTGGCGTTGAATGGAAGCACTCTGGTGACCCACAACGGCGGCCGGCGATGGTAGATGTCAGTGTGGGAAGGTGTGGCGACGGCAAATGACAATGTGAGAGTTTCTTTTTTATAAGAAATATTTGCACTAAATAGCACTAAAACTTAATTCATTTTCCTAAATAGCACTTAAATTATTTTATTTCCTAAATAGCACTTAATAATGTCCAGAAAGAGAAACAATGACCTGTGATGACGAACATTTACTTGAATAATGACTAAAAGTCCTGCGTTGTGAAAAAAAACACATATGATGCTATTTAGGGAAAGTCATTATGTTTTAGTGCTATTTAGGTAAATTCCCCTTTTTATAATGACAACATAATGCACACTTTTATTTGAGTCTTAAAAGATTAGCAATTTTATTTTGGTATTTTCATACTCTTTTAGGCTGCGTTCCGTTCGTCTGATTTGATCTAATATGATTGGATCTGATTTGATATAAATTCAATTAAAATTAAAATTAAAATTATTATTATGATTATAATAGTTATAATAAAAGTAATAATAATAATAGTAATAATAATAACAATAATAATAATATAATAATAATAACAATAGTAATAATAATTATAGTCATAATAATAATAATAATAAAAATAGTAATAGTAATAATAATTATAATCATAATAGTAATAGTAATAATAATAATAGTAGTAATAGTAATAATAATAATAGTACTACTAATAATAATATTAATTTTTTTGGATCTGTTGTAATTGTATGTGATCTGATTTAGTCTGCTCTGCTTTGATTGGATCTGACCTGATTTGATCTGGTTTGATCTGATTTTAATATGAATAAGTAATAAGCATGAAAAATAAGTTGAACAGAAAGTAACCTCAATCCTATTTAGGGAGTTCTCCACATTAAGGATGGACATTTATAAGTGTTTCTCTGTGCTGGTGCGTATTGATTTACTGATGATAAACTGTTTTTAACTTATAAGCTACTTATAAGTCAAATATTTGTTCGTGTAGATAAAATGACTTAAATGATATACTCCCTCCGTCCTATAATGATCTTCCCAGAGCACTATTCCAACTTCACGGGAATTTATATTTATTTGTGTTTTTTCATGGCCTATATGATAAAATAAAATATTCTTGTCACCACTTGTTTTGTTGAACTTTTGGTGTAGTTTTTAAATATGTATGTTTTATTTTTTATTTCTATACCAATATTTAAATAAAATAGATTGAAAAAACTTGGGATTTTTTTTCGTTTTGTGAACCAGGAAGATCATTATAGGACGGAGGGAGTATAACTCATTTGAGGATATTCATGATAAGCAGGTAAAACTTAATTATTTTTTCTAGCTTATAAGTAAACTTATAACCATAGAGAAACATGTAATTAGCCGATATATAAGTTAAAAACAGCTTATAATTGGGTTTTGATTTTTTTTGTGTGTTCTTTTTCCATCTATCGTGGTCTTCTTCTTCTTTTTTTCTTTCTTTCATTCTTCCGATCCCGTTTAATTTTTTTACTTTTTAATTTTAGTCTTTGCCATTTTTACTTTTTTTTGTTTTCAATTTTACATATGCAAATGTTTTTAAGAAATAATAAAATCAATGAAATGTCAATTCAATTATGTACTTTAAATTTTATTATTATTTAATTTTAAATGTAATCCCAATGATTAGTAGTTTTTAAAGATATTTTTTTCATTTTTAATATACTTTTAAATTTAGTACTCCGTATTAGCAAGAGAAATACATACTATTATTTTGCATTTTTAGATATCTATTAGTCATTATTCAACTAAATGTCCAGTATTACTTGGACATTATTATTCTCACTAGTCATTATTAAGGGGCTGTTTGGCAATTTCTGAATCGGTAAGTGCTGAACCAATAAGAGGTCTGAACCATTAAGTGCTGAACCAGTAAGAGGTCTGAACCATTAAGAGCTAGTATATTGCTTAACTATTCAGAGGCAAATGTCTGATCAATTCAGATAAGAGGTCTTAATCATTTAGACTCTGTATAATATTTAATCATTCAGAGGCAAATCTCTTAACCATTCAGATATCTGAACCATTAAGAGGCTGAAACAAACAGTCTGAACCATTAAGTGCTGAACCATTCAGACATCTGAACCATTAAGAGGCTGAAACAAACAGCCCCTAAATCCTATTTAGAGAATAAAAAAGTTTAAGTCCTACGTTGAGTAATGGCTTTTGTTTTAGTCCTATTCACTGCAAATTTCACTTTTTAGATTTGTTTGGTAATGACATACTATTATTCCCCAAAACACAATAAAAACAAGGAAAAAGCTCCTAAAAACAACCCCACAATATGAATTATGAAATGTAGGAAATAATATAAGAAATCCCAAACATTGATCTCGTCTATCTTTCCTGCAGACCGTCTTCTTCTTCTTCAATAGTGTCATAGACCTTTCTGCCGAACGTCTCCGGCAAAGAAAAGACACCCGAGCAGCACGCCCCAACTGCCAATCCAAAAACCCCGTACGAATAATACCTGTTCGACCTCCCAAGCCCCACGAGGAAGGGGCTGACGGCGCCGCCGAGCACCAGCGCCTGCCTCACCATCGCCACCGCCGAGCTCCTCACGCAAGTCGGGAACAGGTCGAGGGTGTATATGAGCAACACGTTAAACGCTGTACAACCGGCGAAGAACGCCACCACTTCCAGCCCGATCTGCACGACCCTTAGCTGGTCGCCGACCATCACGGCGCACCCGCTGCAGCAGACGCAGCACAGGACGCCCAGTCCGAGCACCGAGCTCTTCCTCCTTAGCTTGTCTATCACTAGGGAGGTTATTAGAGCGGCCGGCAGCTCGGACAGGGCGTTCAGGGCCGTGCTGAGGTAGATGCTGAAGGGCATCTCCCCCGCACTCAGGGGTATGCCGTAGTAGACGAGCCCGAGCCCGAACCCCGCGCCCATGACCGCCAGGAGCCGGCGCACGGCCCAACTTTTGTTGAGCAACACTTTTAGTGCTGAGTACAAATCCATGGTCGGATTTGCGGAACCGAGTTCGTCCTGGTTTTCTTGAATAATGAATGATCCAAAGAAGCTGCATGTTATGGAGTCTCGGGTGTCCGGTGGGGCGATGCTTCGGATCGTTTGGATGAAGTCCGTCGTCAGTCCGCGGACGTAAAGCCATCTCGGGGACTCAGAGACGAAGAAAAAGACCATGAGTGAGTGGACGACCCCTGGGACCCCGGTCCAGAGGTAGAGGTACCTCCAGGAGGACCCGGAGTTTAGGTATGCGATTGCAGGGAGAGAGAGGAAGCCGAGGGAGAAACAAATGAAGCCTACGATCCCTACCTGTCCCCGCCACCGCCTCCCGACGATCTCGGTCGCCAAAACCAACGCGCACGTCCCAATGGTTGCCCGGCCGAAGCCGGACAGGAACCTCCAGAACGAGTAGACCCACACGTTGGAGGCGGCGGCGGTGAGGATGCTGGCGACGTTCATGAGAAAGCACGAGAGCGTGAGCATTTTCTTGCGGCCCAGGGTCGAGTCGGCGAACGTCGAGAGCACCATCCCGCCCACCAGGCACCCGACGAAGTAGGACGTGGAGGGCAGGCCGGTCACCAGCGGGCCCGCGCACTCCAGGGACCACTCCGACACAACAGACGTTTGTGCCGGGGCGTCCCACGCCCACGCGCCCCTCGGGAGCGCGCAGGCATCGGCCGCCTTCATGCCCCCCCGGCACTCGGAGGAGACGGTGGGGTCGCAGTGCCAGGTGGGGACGAGGTCGGTGAAGATGGTGATGAAGGTCTGGTGGGCGTCGAAGAACCAGGCGAGAGAAGTGAGGGAGACTTGCAGGAGCTGCGCCCACCCGAAGCTTCCGATGCAACTCTCCACGGCGTCGTCATAGGACCGCTTTGATCTTGTTTTTGCGGCGGCGGCGGCGGTTGTTGGAAGAACTAGTAGGAGTGGGTCCTCTTCTGGGCGGCGGTCGCTCGGCATGGGAAAATATCACTGGCAGTGGCAGTGGGTGATTGATATTGGAATAACGTACACTCAGACAGGTATAATATAAGACCCTCAGCTCAGCTCAACTCCCCACAAGAATGGGAACAAGCAGAACGCGTTCAGTCATTATCTTTATGTAGAGGGAATATATATATATATATATATATATATATATATATATATATATATATATATATATATATATATATATATATATATATATATATATATATATATATATAAGATGCTTTAAAGCATTTTTATGTAGGGGGAATATATAAAGATGGGTTAAAGGCATTTTTATGTAGAGCCGTATGTAGGAGGATTTTTTTTAGTTATTGTGGATGACTATTTGATTAGCGGTTTGAGATAAGAATACTCAATTTTATGAATGGAGTATTGTATCTCAATTGAATTGTTACATAAATGTTGTCAATTTTTTTCTTGAGTAAGAACCTTGTCTCCCACATGTGGTGGGGTAAGGTGGGGGGAGGCAAGTGAGGTGTTGGGGTGAGTGTAAGGGTACGAAGCATCAAATTTACCAACATAATACTGCGGGTCATAATATGACCTTGAATTACAAGGTTAAAAGATTCGTTGTGTGTGTGTATAATGGTAACAATAATAACACACCAAGGTTCAAATGACATTGAACCTTAATGTCGTAGGATGACCCGGGGCCGCTCCGGTGCCTCGTTCGTAAAATTGACGGTTCCTACCCCCTCGGTAAACCCCACACCCCGGCCCCGACCCGAACACACCCCCCACCCCCTTCAATTGCACCCCACAAGTTGATTTTGACTTTGGAGTCAAAATTTGACTCCAAAGTTAAAATCAACTTGTGGGGTGCAATTGAAGGGGGTGGGGGGTGTGTTCGGGTCGGGGCCGGGGTGTGGGGTTTACCGGGGGGGTAGGAACCGTCAATTTTACGAACGGGGCACCTGAGCAGCCCCGGGTCATCCTATGACATTAAGGTTCAATGTCATTTGAACCTTTCCCATAATAACAACTATAATTAGAATAATATAAAAAGTACACTTAAATATTTTTTTTTGAATTCTTTTTAGTTTTTTTCAATTTTTTTTGAGTTTTCTCTAATTTATTCTTCTAATATCCAACCATTTTTTCTAAAGAAGAGACTAATAAAATAAATGTAAACTATTCCGCATCTTAGATTGTCAAATTATGTTATCCAGCTTATATTAAATGGCTTGTTTCAGTATATGATATTTGATTGAAATTATTTTTTATTCAACTTATAAGAAAATTGGATAGAATTTAAAAAATAAAACTTTGGTATATTAGAAAACTGTATTAAAATTTGTTCTACGAAAGAAGCATAAGATATGACTCTATTATTTTATTAAATGACTAAAGAAAATAAATTAGGAAAATAAATAAAATTTGACTTTGTGAGTAGTTAATTTACTCGTATAATTAATTTAATTTGGACCGAGTATGGGGTAAAATACTAAATTTGATTTTTTTCAAAACATTTAACGTCATTTAGTTATTAATTATAAAAGAAATTATAATACATAAAATGATTTTGTAAATCTTACTATAATGAGGACATGCGTAATAGACCAATAGTCCATAGTTCATTAATAAGGAAGGTACATTCATCAAGTGGGGACTAATTAAAGCTAGGTAGCTCACATGGAGATTTCAGTGACAACAAATTTGATGGAGTCCAAACAAGACCAGATAGAACCATGAAGAGACATATTTTTGTCCGTGGTGGGGTCGGCCTCGCGTGATCCACCTCAGCTTCCCATCCATCTGGATACGACTTTGAATTAATTTACTTAGTTGCCTAGTTGTCAAGGCAAGTGATACCAATGAGATAAGATTCAAGTTTTATTCCTAGCAACTGAGAGACGCAACTATGTTAAGCATATGATTTCGACAAGTATTAGATACAGTCTTCATTCTTTGCCACCAATCTGCAATTAAAGTGAGAAAGTCTCAGGAATGGGGCTAACCCTTTTTTTGAATTAATTTACTTATACCTAAAAACTTTATATGGAGTCCTTAAATCTTGTGTGAGTGCAAGTACAAAATTTTACGATCACACTATCACAGTGATATTTGTATCAATATAAGCTATCAAAAGCTAAATTTAAGTTTAGAGTAATTTGGAATACAATATTTGGAGTACAACTAAAATCATTACTCCCCCGTCATAAAACATTCTTCATGTTTCTGTTTACGAGGTTTGACCGACTTTATTTCTAATTCAATTTATGTGATTATAGGTGTAAAATTTAAATAAAAAAGAAATTTATATATTTAAAAACTATATCAAGAGATCTATAAAACAAGATGTGACAAAACTATATTTATTTTATCAAATACTCCCTCCGTCCCAGAGTATTTGTCCACTTTCATTTTTACACACCATCCAATACACTTCTTTAATCCATTTTATCTTGTAATTTGTATATTAAAAAATTATAGAAGTTATATATTAATAATCTATATGTTAAGACAAATCAAACAAGATCACACATGACTATATTTAGGCTTACACATTGAGAGAATTTGATGAGTCAAAGTGCTTAGACGAACAGTTCGAAAAGTCAAAAGTGGACGAATATAACGGGACGGAGGGAGTAACTAGCAAAAATACGTAAAGTGATGAAAGTTTGACCGTGTGAATAGTAACAGAAAATAACGTTTTAGCACAGAGAGTATACGACTTTTCAATTATATCAACTCTTTCACCTACTAGTCTTCCATATATGTATGGTTCCCCCGTACTCCATAAACGTTAAAGTTTGAGTCAAAATTGAGACCGGCAATTCTAAGCTCGCACCGGGTAACATGCTAACAACGGCAGTTGTGGGTACTAATGCTAGAATCGGCAGGGGTAGGGATGGCAACGGGTCAGGTTCGGTCGGGTTTGAGTATATTAAAACACGACCTAACTTAGGTCGGGTTCGGGTTAGATTTTGGCGGGTCGGTTTCGGATATTTATTTTTTTTCGGTTTGGATTCGGTTTAAGATTCGGTCGGGTCGGTTACGGTCAATTTCGGGTTTGAATACTATTTAAACTATTCATGAAAAATTTAAGATTGTAATGCATTAGAAATTAAAAATTTTAAAGATGATATAAAATTTAAGATATTAGCAAAAATAATTATGACCGAATAACCCTTAAAGATGTCAAACGTAAGTCGTCCGATCTCGTTGGGGGCGACGTCAGACTAGAAATCTGCAACCGCTTCGTCTTCCCGCGCGTGTGGAACAAACAATATTAAGTTTCAATTAATAATATATGGAGTACAATGAAAATAGCACATGTGGGACACACAATATTAAACCACAATAAAAAATGAAACATAAAAAATGCAATAAGTTTTAAAATATTAAAAATATGTGCATAAAAAAAATACATGAAATATAGGAATTTAGAGTTATTTAAAACTTATTGAAAGTCGGGTACATGTCGGGTCGGTTCGGGTATAGGTCGGGTCGGTCAAATATACTAACCCAAACCCAACCCGACAAAAGTCGGGTTCGGTTTAATTTTTTTCGGGTCGGTTTCGGATATTTAATTTTTCGGTTCGGATTTGATATAATAACCTCCGGTCGGGTCGGTAAAAGTCGGATTCGGATAGAATTGCCATCCCTAGGCAGGGGCGGCTCTGGGCATGAAAAATGGAGGAAAAGACCGGTACGATCGAGTTTATTTAAAAAAAGATTTTTATAAGTATATTTAATCAAATGAATACATTTTTATTATTAGTTATCGCATTTTGATAATATCATAATAATATTAAATAAATACTCCTTCCGTCCCATATTATTTGTCACATTTGCTTTTTTAATAATCGCAGAAACTTTTGTTTATTTATACGTTTTCATTGGTTATTTGATAAAATAAAATATTCTTGATACCTCTTATTTCAAGAACTTTTCATATAGTTTTTTGATATGTAATTTTTATTTTTTATTTCTGTACCAATATGTAAAAAAAAATGAATTGAAAAAAACTTGATATTTTACCTCGGTAATAGAAATGTGACAAATAATTTGAGACAGAGAGAGTAATAAAATATTATCAAACAAAAACGCATTACATATATTAGTCGATACTTTGACAGTTGCATATACAACACTTTGGGATTCCAAAGAGTACGAAACTAAATATAATTATAGTTGTTGCTTCTAGTCCCCTTGTTATATCAAAAGATACTTGCTCTAAAGTCCAAAAAGATAAGAAAAACACAAACTTGATACCCTATCAATTCCCTATTCTATCTGCTGGCCAAAGCTGTAGTCTTTAGAATCAAAACTCAAAGCATCAATCTAAGTTCTTATATCCTATATATTTTGACTATTGCCTTAGCCAATGAGGTGATTGTCTCCTTTGAATTTCAAGTACTTGCTCCAAATCCCGATGGTTTGCACTAAGAAAACTATTGCTAGAATTGACTGTTTTGAAACCTATTGCTTCAAAGTAGCACCCTAGTGCAACTACACTTTTGGAACGACGGTAGCAATCTAGTTATAATTAAGCTCTAAACAAACCATGAACTCAAATTCATTGTCATACAATCAAAGGAAGTATCAATGGGCAATTTGATACATTCTTCATGGAAAAAATACATACTACAAATATGACATTATCATTAATGAAAAAAGAATGAAGTTTTAGAGAGATTCATTTAAGATTGGGGAAAAAAATGAAACACCTAATTAAACAACAATAATATAGTAGTGAATACGAACCACTTAGATGTAGAAGGAAGCTAATATAGTAGTGAATACGAACCACCAATAATCAGCATTTGTCAAGGGACGCAGATGTGGAAGGAAGCTAATCATTTTGTACAAAAAACAAAGAAAAAGTAAGATTGGAAACCATTTAGGGAACTCGTTAATGTGCATGTGAACTAGTGAATATGCCAAATCAAATTTAGAAGTATATAGAAAATTAGAAATAATACAACTTAGTAACAAGTAAAGAAACCCAACTAAATGTATACAAATGCAATGCTCTCTAGAAAGCACGCTAAAAACAGATTTTTTAAAAATTTATTTTAATTATTAAATTTTTTTTCACCTACTTTGTATTTTATTCTCTCAAATCAAATTACAATTTTAGAATTACGAGATAAAACCCCTTCTTTTTTGTTTTTTATTTGTTAAAAAATGAAATAAGATTTAAAAATTAAAATTTTATATTAAAAAACTATATGTTAAAAATTCTACAAAAAGGAAGGGACGAGAATATTTTAGTTTATTAAAAATGAAAACATACAAACAATTAAAAGTCATCAATAAATGAGGGGAAAAATTATAATATATTGCGGGATGGAGAGAGTAAAAAATAGTTCTATTACCTTACAAAATATATTTTCTTTCTCGAAAAAGATTAAATAAAAAAAGAAACAACATGGGTGTTCCTTGTGAAAGGATTGCATATCGCGGAGGAACGGTACTTCGACACGAGAAAAAAGAAGATTTTGGCTGACGTGGCATGGTGGGCTAGGCTTGAATGCCGCTGCCCATGCTCTTATATAATCCACTAGAATTTGCACCCGCCACGCACGGGGATGAACAAATTTTTTGTCAGTTTTGATTTTTTTTCAATAAAATATTTTGTCTAGAATAAAAAAAGATTTTAAAGACTTCAGTGTATGCAATATGTTTAAAATTTTGAAAATTTAATACAATAGACACCAACACGAAAAAACAATATTTGAGGAATTGAAAGCATATTTGACTACATATTTTTTATTTGTAAATTTTTTAAAAACTTCAGTGTATACAACATGTTGGTTATGGTTGTAAGGGATTATATTGTCATATAGAAATAATATTTTTAACGATATCTTAGTGTTCACTCGTGAAAAGCAACACAAAGCTTACCATGACTTTGGTAGGTTAGAACATTTTTTATAGGATTTTTTTCAATCCTCATTTTAATTAAATTCACTTATTACCTTTGTCTCAAATTATTCGTCCAATTTATATTTGTATAGTCAAAATGGACAAATTTTGATGTAATATAGAAGGAAAATTACATTGGGTATTGGTAAAAATTTATTTGTTAAAAAAAACTTACATCCTCCGTTAACATAATAGTATAAATTTACTTAGAAATAGATTGCAATTTTCTTCTCTTGAAGTAAGACTATAATTTTTATACTATATATGAGGATCAGAGAAATGGTTTGTGCCCACAAACATTATTTCTATACTACATTTTCTCTTACTTATTCACACTCTCTATATTATGTTATATATATATATATATATATATATATATATAGTAGATATGACCCATCACAAAAAATTTATAAACAAAAGCTATATGAAATAAAATGACCCTATGACAGTGCTAGAATGCAATATACGACAAAAGATCAATTTATTGAAATTTATTGAATTTTAAATTTACCATTGACCAAGACATTTGAACCAAGACATGTGTTTAATATAAGCTTTAAGGTTTTAGGCTAAACAAAATAAAGTATTTGTAGACTAAACCATAAAATTATATACTACGTACGTACTCTTACATGGAGAAGGCTAACCATATCATGCAAGTCAAACCATAAAATAAAACTCATCAATAAATCAAGTATAATATTATTTTTCTTCGACCTAGTCACTCTTCAACTTGGTGATTGACTTGTCTCAATCTATAAGATCAGGTTCTTCTTCATTGGCGTGAATCTTGATATACTATCTCGAAGTCATGTCATTTGTTTGTCCTTAGCATCGATAAAATCCCCAATCAGGTCCTGCCACAAAATATTAAGTTTATTAAATATTGATCTATAATGTCAATCATTATGTTTATATTAACGGGGGGTTAACTGTTAAAGCATTATTGATGTATTAAAGTGAAAAAAATCTGTAATTAAAGACGAAATGGTTGGCATGGAGGAAAAATAATGAAAAAATATAAACTACTAAGAAATTTTCATAAAAGCACATGTTCATGTGAGATTATATAGCATTTAATTTATTATGATACATTTTATACCCATTTGAGAGCAATGGAATTTTGATCCATCTTTTTCTGTACAACTCTAATCTCATAAAATTCTTCCGCTACCCTAGGTCCTTCGTTGAGCAATCATACGTTACAGGGAAAGAGGAAGCACTGTGAGGGATTATCCGAAAGAGTGCACTTGATAAGTCGGGTTTGGTTTGGTTCTTTTTATTCTTTTTTAGGTATTTTTAATATTTTTAGAGTTTAATTTTTAATTGTTTTGCTTAGCTTTATTTTTATTCCAACTTTTACAATATTTTAATTTTATTTCTAAAATAGTAACTTTTTAATCATTTTTTTACTGCTTACATTTTATTGTATTTTTCTAACCCAAAATTATCAGATACTCCGTATCTTATTTTTTTGAAGAAAAATGTAGCAAAAGACGAAAACTTTGGTTGAGTTTAAAAAGAGATGAAATTGGCCGAAGCCCAAACTCAAAGCTGTAGGTCAAATTAGTAAATCAGTAGGTCCACCTTAATTCCTCTTTATGACTCTTTCACACTATGGAGAAGGAAAACATTTTTCTTGTTTGGTTAGAGAGAAAAAAATGTGGAAGGAAAAGAAATGAGAAGGCAAAATGTATTAAGAAGATGGAAAATCAAATTGCTCTCATTTTGGTAAAGAAACTGAAAGAAAACCATTTTTTTTTTCTTTTCCTCTCAAGTTTCATGAACCAAACACTATATATTGAAGATGAAACCAGTAGCTTGAGGGGGGAAACAGAGGGGAAACAGGGGGAAAAAAGGGGGAACAACGGGAGAGAGAGCCGCGGCTTAGGCCGCGGCGGTGGGCGGTGGAGGAGGCGACAACAGCGGCGGCAACGGTAGCGGCTGCAGCTCCGGTCGGCGATCTCCAACTCCGGTCATGGCTCCAATTTCTTCAATTTCATCATTTTCTTCAACAAATTGGTAACCCATATTTGTCAATTTCTTTTTCTTCTCCAATTTCTTTGTAAAAGTATTGTTTCAATTCAAGATTATATTTTTTTGCTTGTTTTGTGAATTTCAAGAAAATCCCAAAATGGTTGGTGTTTTTTTATGGGTTTTTTTTAATGTTTATATTAAATCCCTTATGAATGAAAATTGATTCGTACTAGTTTTCTTCAATTATTGTACAAATTGTTGTTGAATTGGTTGAATCGCACGGTTTGATTTCACAAGTAAGTTGGTATGTTGAATTTGGTTTTCGTTGAAGCTATTTTAGCTCCATATTATAGTTAAATGATTTCCGAATTCATATGTGATTCTTCGTTGTGCTATGTGTTTTGTAAAATTTTAAGGATGTTGGATTTCTTAGTCCCATAAGTTGGACATATTCCTTAAGATTCGTTATTGAGTGATTGTTTATGTCTTCGTTTGTTTTATGTTATTTTCATAAAATTTAAGGTTGTTTAAGCACAAAAACAATTTTTAAGTTTTTATGAAAATATGTAATGTTTTGTTATGTGAATAGACGAGAATTCTTATGCTTAAGTTGTTCAAGGAGACCTGCAAAATATTTTCATCATTAGACGTTAAAGTTTATTAAAGTGTATCAAATGTTCTTCATGAATAGTTTGTGCATGAGAGTTAGAATGAAAGAAAGATTCGCTCTTTTATAAACTTTTTCATCTTTTGGAATCATTGTTTTAGCGCTTGAGCCTTGATGTGAGTGGGGGTTCAAAGTGACCAAAAGGCCTTTGAATTCTTGACTCCGGGCCTTATAGAGAGTTGACGATCTTCTATATGTGGTCAATGATATGAATCAACTCGAGCCTTTGAATTCTTTTCTATTCTTAAGTGCGTAAGTTACGTAATATATTGTCTAAGTGCCCATTATACGTGTAATGTTCGTTTTGTGTTCGTTCTCTTTTTAATTTTGTTTCGGGTTTTTGCCGGTGTTCCTTGGGTTACCTAAGTTGGAAATGTTGATTATCTTTTGAGCTTGTTTTCCCCCATTTTATCAAAAAAACCAAAAAAAGAAGAAAAATATAAAAAACCAAAAAATATTCTCTCTTCATCCAACCCCCCCCTTTGTGTTTTAAGTTATAAATATATGTTTTTATACTTTATTTACTTTTATATACTTAGGTATTTGTTTTGTTTTTATAAATTATATTATAAGTTCTTTGTTTATATAAGTTATTTATAAGTTTTTATATTTATTTAGTTATAAGTTTTATTATAAATTTTATCATATGTGTAGTAGTTAATTTTTTTTAGTGACAACGTATTTGCATGCGATTTTGATTTCAAAAATACAAACTTTCTCCGTGGGATCGACCTTACTTGCCCTAGCTATAGTTTTATTTAATTATATATTGGAGGTTAGTTAAGGTTATTTATAGATTTTTAATTTGTTTTGGACCCTACGACAACTCTTAAACAGCACTACTGATTTTGCACAAACAATCCAAAAAGTACTAAATGGCATGATCCTAATCCTATGTTATGGCTAGCCAAAAGGCCGGTAAGGAAGTGTAGCATGCTATTAGGAGAGAGCACAAGAATCAAACTCATAAAGACATGATCACATTAGTCTTAACTTTCTTAAAAGATAGGCACCTAAACCATATTGTACAATCCATATGTTTTATTTGCAACACTAAAAATTTGAAGTGCATATGAAATTCTAGTTTAAAAATCAGCTGGCAAGAGGCATATTGCAGTGGGTGTGCTTCCAAAACTCACTGGCAATCTAATTTCGGGCACTCTCATAGTTCGGTTACGTTCTTTGACAGGTGCCACAGTTGAATTGGTAGGCTATTTTCAGTCAATGACCAACAAAAGACATTCAAAAGATTATGTCAGTTTCCTCAAAAAAATGTCAAAGCATTGTAATAGTTTAGCAAAAGAATCATTTCTTTATGCTCGTTTGAGTTAATCTGTGTTCAAAAGAGAGAAGAAAACAAAAAGTCCTCCAAAAGAGAAAGTCACAGTTAAAAAAATATAACATAGAGATACCCAAGACAAAATGCTACATAGTACTTAACATTATTTCTTTAGGATTAAAAATATTATTGATCCTAAGGCCAAAATCCATATATACGAATATGTGTAACACAATGCCTCAATATACAATGAAACGATTAAATTGTAGGTAATTAAGGTAAATCAAAGAATAATATCAAATGATGAATATGAATGAAAAAATGGGGATGAATGAAAATGAATTTCCAATATAGAAAACTTACCTCTTAAAAACAAATCTTGTAAATTGCCCTGTTGAATCACCGTTCTTAATTTGGAATATCAACTTTTGTATTTTGGATCTGAATTAAGAGAGAAGTTTGAGAGGGCATTTTGATTTTCCTTCGGTGAAGAAGAGAAGACCGAAAGCAGAGCTTCTAAATTCAAGAGTTTCCTTTTGGTGGAGAAGACAGGCCGGCTAAATTGAAGCCTTTCCTTTGGCAAATCGGTAAAGAATAGAAGACATACCCAGAGTAAAGTGAGAGCAGATTCTTCAGAAATTTTTTTGGTGGAGAAGATTGTCGA
>OOIL02006555.1:3257191-3324209 GCA_900332095.2 Cuscuta campestris
GACCGGCACTGTGAGGGGGAGATGACAGTGGAGAATGGGCAGGCTGAACCGGAGTGAGACCGGTAGTGCCACTGGACGTAGAGAGAGGTAGACTAGGAGGAGACAAAAGAGGTGGGACACGGGGAAGAGGCCTAGGAGGAGCAGAAAGGGAAGGCGACACAGGAAGAGTGGGAAATGAAAACTGGGTAGGCACAAACTGAACATGCCGGGAGATGTAGAGACGATGAGTGGATATGTCCAAACATTTGTAGGCGGATTGGGACGTGGAATACCCAACAAAAACACAAGGAACGGACTTGGGCTGGAGTTTTTTTGAGGAGTAAGGACGTAACCAAGGAAAACAAAGACACCCAAACGGTTGGAGTTTGAGATAGTTAGGTTGCGCATGAAATAAAGCAGCATAAGGACATACAAAACGCAACAAGGGAGTAGGCATTCGATTTATAAGATAGACTGCAGTTTGAAATGCATAGGGCCAGTAACTAAGAGGCATAGAGGCTTGATGAAGCAGAGATAGACCAGTCTCGACCACATGACAATGACGACGTTCAGCAGAACCATTATGTTCAGGAGTATGGGGAGGAGAGGTGAAGTGAGAAATGCCATGGCGGGCGAGAAAGGGACGCAGTTTAAGGAACTCACCACCATTATCAGAAAAAATGGAGATAATTTTCCTGTTAAAGAAATTTTCAACCATGGTCTTGTAGTGAACAAAAATAGAATAAACCTCACTTTTTTGTTTCATGGGATAGAGCCAAACATATTTGGTGAAATGGTCAACAAATAGAACATAATATAAGTACCCATCAACAGAAATATCAGTACAAGACGCATCAGAATAAAGCAATTGTAACGGAAATTGACTAACAAGAGAATTCTCATGAAAAGGGAGTTTATGACTCTTATTAATGGAACATGAAGTACAATGAAAATCCTGAAGAGCCGTGAGCGGCATTCTCTTATTACATTGCTCCAAAATACGACAGAGAATTTTATTTGACGGGTGACCAAAGCTATGATGCAGACCAGAGACAGAGAGCTGATTGACACGAGGTGGGCAAGCAGGCATAGCATAGTAAGCACCATTGTGAGTTTTACCCTGAAGAAGAGGCGCCCCCGTTGTCAAATCCTTGACAGAAAAAGACGAGGGGAAAAATTCAACAGAAACGTGGTTAGTTTGGCATAGCTGTGACACAGAAACAAGATTGGTGGTTAATTGAGGAACACATAAAACATTGTTGAGAGACAGAGAACGGGATGCAGTAGGCAGAGAAGTATGGCCAATATGAGACATGCGTAAACCCGTACCATTACCCAGACGGATCTCATCAGGACCGCCGTAATCGGAAAAGGAGTGCAGAGGCTGAGGCGTGGGAGACGTGTGATGGCTAGCACCACTATCAAACATCCACTGAGTGGGAGCGGATGGAGACGGCCCAGAGGTCTGGTGAACAAATAGAGTGCTCTGACCTTGATATCATGACCAGGAATGGAGCAAAACTGACAACCCCCATCACGAGGCGAGGTGCGACCAGCACCATTAAAAGGATGCCGACCTCCACCATGATAGGCTGGAGCATCCCGTGGCCATGATTGACCATTCTTGGAGAGCGTGGCTCGCTGAGTAGAATTAGCAGTGGCCACAATCGTCTGAGTGGCAGCATCCGAAGCTTGAAGCTTTTCCTCTATGTCACGTAAGACATCACCAAGTTCGGTAAAGGAGATGGTTTGCTCACGAAAACGAGCACCAGAGGTGTGGGGGTCATAGGCTTTGCCAACTTGATTGAGGACATGAACCACAAGATCCTCTTCAGAGATAGGATTTTGGACGAGGGCCAATTCATTTGCCAGACTCCGCATTTCATAAAGATATTCGGTGATAGATCGATTCCCACGTGGATTTTTCCCAAGCTTGGACTTGAGACTAAGAACACGACCGCGGCTTGCACTCGCAAAACTGGAGTGCAAGTTGAGCCAAGCCTCACGGGCAGTACCCGTGTTAGAGATGAGGGGCTGAATTGTATCCGAGCAGCTGCCGAGAAGAGCTCCGATGATTGATTGATCTTGTCTATACCAAACAGAGTAGCATGGATTAAAGGTACCATCGGCTTGAGAGCACGACGGCGTAGCAACACTCCCATCAACGAAACCAAGAAGATCAAGTCCAATAAGAGTGGATTGAACTTGACGTTGCCAGATTGCAAAGTTGGTGTTGTTTAATTTGATGGGGAAATGAGTTTTGGAATGGAGTTGGACAACAGGCGTGTCTTTGGTGATAACCCTAGGAGGTGGGATTGAAGACGCCATTGATGGCAGTGATTGGCAGTGGTGACGCGGTGATGGATCGATGAATCGAAAGAGATTCACAGCTCTGATACCATATAGAAGCTTAGGGAAGCAATACTTCTCATTAATCAGAGATGAAGAATAAATAGATACAGGAGGTTACGGCAGGTGAGAGATCTACTCTATAGATAATTACAAACAATTAATAATAATAAGAAGAGGTTAAGATAAGGACTCCTAACAACTATTCAAATATACAGGAGAAGATAATATTAAATATAATTTAAGTATTATCCTTGATAGAAGCAAGGACGACCTCACCCTGGCAACAACAAAACCCCAAGGGACAGTAAACAAACGAAACGTTAGAAACAAACGGAAAAAAACACAATATAAATGCGATAGAGAATTATAAAATTAGGGATATATATATATATATATATATATATATATATATATATATATATATATATATATATATATTGGTTCTGGTGAGAATGCAATCTTAGGAGAGAAATGAGAATGAATTTGGTGCTTTAGATTGTGAGATCTAAGGGTCAAGATTTCATCAAAATTAGATGCACCAAAATGGTGCGAAAATGCATCACGTCAAAGTGCACCATAAACCTTCGAAAATGCACTATCTCAAAATCTGAGCGCAGGATGCAATCTGAGCCGCAGCCCGCAGGATGTATCAGATCCGACGGCTAGATTTTATTCTCATTTCTCTCCACAAGATGCATTATATATATATATATATATATATATATATATATATATATATATATATATATATATATATATATATATATATATATAAAAAGGATTTATGATATATATATGATTTCTATACCTAATACTCCGTAACATTTTTGACAAGAAATCCTGGGGGTATCACAGAACATATCATTATACTTAGGATCTATAAATCTCTATAGCTTCATTGCATTGCCAAACATATGATTGAAGTCACTACACTAATCTCAAATCCCGACCAAAACATATCAGTATTGTTTTTTTATCTCTTGTTATGCGCTTTGTGTTTTGGAATAAAAATAGTTTAACCGTAAAAGGCATAAAGGCATTTGTTTGCTCTGTTACGTTTTTAGCTATTCGATTTGTATCCAAATTTTGTTAATCCACTTTTTGAAAGGAGGTTATGTGAACAAGAATTCATTCTAATGGTCCATTTTCAAAGTATTTCCATTGGTCAATTGCTTTGATTGTCAATCAAATATTAACTTTATTTCATATTAAACCAAAATGATTCAATAGATTTATCTGTTGAAAAAGTTTAAAAATTTTGTAGAATGATTATTTATTTATTTTCAACATTGTATTAAATGAATTTCAATTACTATGGGTGGCCCGAAGAGTGTGCAAAGTGGCCAATCGTACAGGGCCTTTACAATTTTAAAGTCTCATATTTTTAAATTCATCATTAATTTTGAAGTATAAATATTTTAAAATAATAAAATACGAGTATAGTTCTAAATGTAAATTTCGGACCAGACCAATTTCATTTTTTCATTTTCCGAGGCCGGTCCTGTCAAGTACTCATATTTTACTTTAAAAAAACTTTCTTTGAGTACGTAGAATTGACAAATAAAGACAGGTTAAAATTAATTTTAGGACAAGGACTAAATTATTGTCCAACTATTTGGTAAAATCAAATCCTTAATGCCGCTTTAAAAAAACAAATCCTTAATACCGAGTAGAAAAGAAATGTTAGTCAAATACGCTATTCAAGAAAGTCACACAAATACAATTAAATCAACTCTTTTAGGTTAAGCTAAGAAATTGGTCTGCTCATGAGCACGAAAAATCAAAGATCACCATTTGTTTTTGTTTCCTCCCACAGATTTTTGACAAAAGAAATACGGAGTACAAAAAAACATACTATAAGGATTATTCCATCACTATTTCGGATGGATTTGAAACATTTAGCTTGATCTTCTATTTACCATTAGAAATATTTGCACGAAATAGCACTAAAATTTAAGTCATTTGCCTAAATAGTACTTAAATTGTTATATTTTCTAAACAACACTTAATAATGTTCATAATGTCCAGTGATGACGAATATTTACTTAAATAATGACTAATGCATAATGACTAAAAGTCCAATATTAGGAAGAAAAACACGTGTGATGCTATTTAGGAAAAGTCATTATGCTTTAGTGCTATTTAAGTAAGTTCCTCTTTATGTTATACTCTAATTTGTGAGAAGTAGAAACTAGACATGAGGGATTTACCAGGGGGTTAAGGGGGGTAGGAACTACTTGGGGTTTACAAAATGAGAATTTGTGAGAATTTATATATTATAAATAGTAAACTTCAAATAGTCAAAATTAACTTGTGGGGTGCAATTGAAGGGGGGAGGGGGTGTGTGTGTGTTCGGGTCGGGACGGGATGGAGGGTTTACCAGGGGGTTAGGGGGGTAAGAAACGTCAATTTTACGAACGGAGCACCGAAGCGCCTACGAATCATGACATGACATTAGTTCACAATGTTATGGGAACTTTGCCCTGTGTTTATGATCCTAACATTACTCTTTCCGTAATTATACCACTAGTGTTGATCAAAATTGCCCACCAATTTAGAAGTCAGACTATTTGGTGAATATTTTGTAGCACCTTAGGTAATACCAACTCTTCTAAAATTAATTGGTGTTAGAAGAGATGCATACACTAATTTTATAGTGCATTTAACACACACAAGCACTCATGACATTTGATTATGACTTGACCCACAAAGCCACCGCCACAAGACAATTAATGCACCGTGACCAACAAAGTTTTCTTTAATTACTACTTCATATCATGAAAATTACAAAATAAGGAAGACAAAAATATTTATTTTTATCAAATGATCAATAAAAAATACTCCGTACTTACAAATACAGAGTTTTTTCTCTGTCCAAAGAATGTCACAATTTATTATTTGTAAATTTTCTTTAATTTTTTGATAAATTAAAATATTATTATCATTGCTACTTTTAACATTTTTAACTTTTTGCAATTTATTTTAATGTACAACTCTATTTGTACAATTAAAATAGAGTCTTACTTGGAAAAATTAATTTGAGATTGGGAAAGTACAATTCCGGGGCATTATTGAAAGGTCTCGATCAAATCAGGTAAATCTTTACGAGGACAACGAAGTAGTTACAACTTACAAAAATTTACCCAAAAATTCATTGCCTTTTAGTTTTTACTACAGTAGTATTATGATGCCTGCTGTTGCCCGGACAATTCTTATTCCAGCCGCCAGATCTACCGGCGGCGGCTTCTTTCTTCGGCGAAGAGGAAAACAAAGGGAAGCCGAAAGCCCCCGCCGTCTTCGAAGATCCTCTTAGCGACGAACACACCGGGACGTTCAGAATCGGAGTTACCGGGACATTCGCTGAATATGACCGCATCATAGTCACTCCCCTGTGCCTGTTCCTCGGCGGCTCGCTTAAGAAGCTGCCGGGGCTGCTCGAGCTTCTCTCTAGCCCGCCGTGGAAGATTACCTTGCCGGAAGGGTTCATTCGGGGACTGTCCGGCGAGAATCCACCGATTGCTGACGCGTCGAAGGCTCTCCGCCCTGCACTCGCCGCCGCCGCTCCTGAGGGAATTTTGGACGGCGTCGATGTACCCCGACGCACGACGAATCGGACCTTGCGGCGGTTGTTGACTGTTTGAGCCCGGTTCCGAGAGTGGCCGGCGGGCTTTTGGGAGTCCAGGGAGAGGCGAGGTGCGAGGTCTTCGTTTTCTTCGCCCCCTGAGGAGGAAGAGGAGATGCGAGAGGGTATCGACGCGCTCTCGCTGTCGTAATCCTTCGTCAGCAACGGGAAACTGACCGATTTGTCCTCAATTGAAGTTTCCGCTGGAGATTTTGAACTGCGCCGGCGAAGGAAATTCTTCACAGATTCACGCCTGAGATTCGAACGATTGTGTGGGAGAGACGGCGTCGTTTTCGTTTTATCCTCCTCCGTATTGATTCTGGTCTGGTTGAGCTTCTTAAAGCCCAAAAGCTCCTTCCACCGACTCGATCGCCTCGGCGACCTCAGGAAACCGGCCGAATTTTCATTTATCGGTTTCAATTCCGGAGTACCCGGCGGCGACCTAACCTGCAGGCACGGCTGCTCAGGAATAGACGCGGCGGCGCATCCGATCGTCGGAACTCTAAGCGGTAACAGCTTCCCGTCAGAGAAGAGCTCATCGGCCGGGAGAATGGCGTCAGAATTCCGGCCAATCCTGAACTCGAACGCCCCTGTATCCTTTCCTAGTACATCCAGATCTGATTCCTCATAATTATCCTCGCCGGAATTATCTCTACCATCCGATGCCCGCCGACTCCCGACGCCACGCGGTATGTACTTTGACGGAGGACAATCTAGCAGATTTCCCGGCGATATGCTGGTGTGGTTGACACGCGCCGATGCCATCTCCCACGGTGCGGTAACGCCTATAGCTGCAAGAATCGAGATTGTGTGTGTATAGAAATGAGTATGTTACGATGATAGCTGCAAGCGAGTTGATTGAGCCGCCATGGAAATACAGTACGAGAAGTTACATGCCACACAGAAGATGATTGATAGTCTAACGGTATGCTGTGTAGAAGGTAACGGAGTAGCGAAATACAGGGAAGTGTAGATTGTATAAATAGCAGTATAAATACGGAGTCCGCAAAACGGCACATCACTATTTATGTATCGTTACTCCGTATCTTCTTTTTTTTTTTGCTATTAGTGTTGATGTATCAAAATATGTATCCCATTTGTATACTAAAGATATGCACTAATATTTTGATAGTTTACAATGACATAAAGTATTGTTGCGTTAACAAAAATTTACACAGACACAAAATGTTGATGCGTTGACAAAAATTAGCATTACACTAGCACAAAATGTTGGTGCATCCTTGCGGTGTACAAAAAAGGGTACAAATCCTTGGGATACAAATTGCTTTACCCAATGTAGAATCTAAGCCAGAAGGTTAACTTTATGCGATAGCGTTAGAGATTAACGTTAACGTTTTGAAAAAACAATCTTCGGATAACGTGTAGTGTTAGTGTTTTCAAACTAATCTGCACCGTTAAAATTTTATATAAAATGATGACGCTACTCCCAAATATGGCCTTAATCCGCATCACGCGGGTCGGGGTGTTACAACTTACAAATAATTATCTTCTATCTTTTCGATTTGGGTTGTCCCGAAAAATTTTTCCTCTTTTCATTCAAGGAAACAAATATGTGATCCCTATCAATTATCTTTCTTCTACACAAACACGATCACCAACATTCCACTTTACTAAAATTGTGCTAAGTCAATCTTGAGGGATTATTGCGGGACGGAAGGAGTAGCATTCTTTGAATAGAAAATTAAAAAAAAATTAGATCGGAATCAAAATTGTAACCGCTAGTTTCAGAGCTAGCACTGTCACCATCGACAACCGGGTGCAGGGGGCAGGTCCAGCGCCTGGTCATACACTCATACAGGTGCACACTCATACAGGTGCACCAGGCTCAAGAATTATACTCCCTCTGTCTCTAAATGTTTACCACATTTCTAACAATGAAGCAAAATATCAAATTTTTCAATTCATTTCATTTAAATATTGGTATAAAAATAAAAAATAAAAATTACATATTTAAAAACTACATGAAAAGTTCTTCAAAATAAAATGTGTTAAGAATATTTTATTTTATCAAATAACCAATGAAAAAGTATAAATAAATAAAACTTCTCCTGACTATTGAAAAAGCAAATACGACAAACATTTTAGGACGGATGAAATATAATTTATCATTATTTGGATCATTATTGTGGAGTGGTACTCAGGTACTACGAATATTGAATTTTGTAGAGATTTTAGCTAAATTTTACTCTATTAGTCCTGTGTTAATATTTCACTATGGACCACACATAGATATTAAGAAAAGTAAAATTATATGATTAAATTGGGCAAAAGTGAGAGATATATGTAAGCCACAAAAAATTTGCCTTATACTCCGTATAAAAAGTAGAATCTTAATTTGAGATGAATAAAAAAGACATTGTAGAACATTATTACAGGAGAAAGAGAGTACTCCATCCGCTCCATTAAAAACTTTGTAGAAAGTTGACCAAAAAATTCAAATTGTGAAGACAAATGGAATGGCAAAATTCTTTCTAATTTGAAGAGTTATTAATACCCCTTTAAATTTGTCTTTTCAAGTTAACATTTTATCTATTGTACTCTCTCTGCTCAAAGTATTTGCAACGTTTGCTTTTTGAACAGTCGCATGAACTTTTGTTTATTTCTACGTTTTCATTGGTTATTTGATAAAATAAAATATTCTTGACACCTCTTATTTCGAAAAACTTTTCATGTAATTTTTTGATATGTAAATTTTATTTTTTATTTCTTTACCAATATGTAAATAAAATGAATTGAAAAAATTTGATATTTTGCTTCGGTAATAGAAATGTGACAAATAATTTGTGACGGAAGGAAGGAGTATTTATTACTTCGAGAAATGCAAAAGCCATTTTTTCAGGTGAAGATATTATCTCATCATTTTACTTTTTGTTAATAGTCGTTCAATAATATTTTTCTTTGTTGTCATTGGTATCAATCTATATTCCGTTTCTTTATTCATTTTCATTTATCATTTTTTAAAATAAAATAATTTTGTCACCATTTCTTTTTTTCAAGTAATTTTTAAATATATAAGTTTTATTTATTAAATCTATACTAACTTTACATAAGTTTTTTTAGGAATATGTAAGTTAAATTGAAAATACTACCTCCGTCCCAGAGTATTTGTCCACTTTCATATTTACACACCATCCAATGCACTTCTTTAATCCATTTTATCTTGTAATTTGTATATTAAAAAATTATAGAAATTATATATTAATAATCTACTCCGTATATGTTAAGACAAATCAAACAAGATCACACATGACTATATTTAGGCTTACACATTGAGAGAATTTGATGAGTTAAAGTGCTTAGATGAACAGTTCTAAAAGTCAAAAGTGGACAAATACTTCGGGACGGAGGGAGTATTTGTTTTCATACTAGAGCATTATTATAGAACAGACGAACACTATCAATTGAAAGTCACAAGAGTGCTTCTATGATGCACATTTGCTGCATATTATTTTTGTAAACCTTCTCACATGATTTTTTAAATTTTTTTTATTAAAAAATAGTTACTTATTTAAGTAGTAAAGAATAATGCTTCTTTGGTTGCAACTTCGATGCATTTCATATTTGTAGATCTTCTCATATAAAAAGTCCTTTTTACTTTTTTTTTATAGAAAAAACAAATGCTTACTTAAGTAATAAAGTAATATTTTTTTTTGTTCATATATAAGTTCATGGTGGACCTTAAATCTACCAAAAAATTTGCCCAAAGTCAAACGCCCTATGAACACGATTAAAGTGTTTTTGGAACGATCATTAAAGTTAATGTATTCTTTTCGCTCTTTAGAAAACAAATGCCATAACTTTGATAAGTTCGTATTGATTTGTGGTGTGTGAACTGGCATTTGAAATTGTTATGCAAAGCAAGGCTCTATTTGGTATACTTAATTTGAATTAAAATTCTATATAATTGAACTGTATGAAAGTAAACTCTAATTCAATTTTAAATTCTTTGTTTAGTATAATTAAAGAATTCATATGGAGTTATATTATAATTCTAAATTTTTAGCTTAGTAACATAAAATTGTATTTATAATTGTATAGAGTTATATTTTGAGAATTCCTCACAATAGAGTAATTCAAACCAATTAAAGCCCTAGCTAACGACTACACTTATTCTTAGAAAAATGAAAAAACTAAAAACAAATCATACAAGTCTACAACAAAAAATTGTCAAATGTAAAATACAAATATAATTTTTAAATTTTAGTCTCAAAATTTTACATTATTAATTATAAATTATAAACTTAAGCTGTAAATTTTAAACTTTTACAATTTCTCCCTATATTTTAAAATATTGAACTTTAATTGTAAACTATAAGTTTTAAATATTAAATACTAAATTGAAATTTTAAAATTTAATATTATAAATTTTAAGTTTAAAATTTTAAAATTTAATATTATAAATTTTAAGTTCAAAATTTTAAACTTTAAATTATAAAGTTTATTTTTAAATTTAAAATTTTAAATTTTATATCTTACATTTTAGTATTTGACTTTTAAATTAAATTTGGAAATTTTAAATTTTAAATTATATATCTTACACTTTAGAATTTGACTTTTAAACTAAAATTTGGAATTTAGATTTTAAAAATATATTTTATAATTTATATTTCAAAATAAAAATTAAAATATTAAATTTTAAATTTTTTAAATATTAATTTTTAAATTTTTAGATATTAATTTTTAATATTTAATTTTAAATTTTTAAATTTAAATTTTAAAGTTTTGAATTTAAACTTTTAAATTTTAAAAATTGAACTTCAAATTTTTAATTTTAACTTTAAAAATTTTTATTTTTATTTTTTAGTTTTAAACTTTTGATTTTTAAGTTTAAATTTTCAATTTTCAATTTCTAGATTTAAATTTTCATTTTTTAACTCTTAATTTTCAATTTCTAATTTCCGATTTTAAATTTAAAATTTTTGTTTATTATTTTAAATTTTTAACTAAAAAAACTTAATTTTTAAATGTTTAATTAAAATTTTTTAATTATTAATTTTTATTATTAATTTTAAGTTTTAATTTTTTTACCTTTAAACTTAAAACTTTTGAAATCTATATTTGATCTTTAAATTTTATAGTGTAAAATTTTATTTTCAAATTTTTAATTAGTTTTTATTTTTTATTTTTAAAACATAAAATTAAAAATGTGTGTGTAAACTTTAAAACTTAAAATTACTTTTTATTTTTAAATTTTTAATTTTTTTATTTTTCTATTTTAATTTAAATATTTGATTTAGAAAGTTTAAACTTTAGATTTTGTATTTAAATTTTAAATTAAAATTTCTCATTTGGAATTTTTTTTTAACTTTGTTTTTTGATTAGTCAAAGAAGCTAAAGTAAATCAAAGAAGCCATAAGCAAGCCGAAAAGTCATTTTCCAAATACACTAAGTCCTTGAACAGAGAATGACTGAGATGATTTGTGAAGAGAATTTGATGTATATGGTTGAGGTGCAAACCACATCCCACATTAGGGGTGGAGAAAAGAAATGACTTAAATAAATAAGTCTAACCTATCTCTTTAGTATATATGAAGCCTTTTGGAAGATACTAAAAACAAATCCATGACGGCCTAACCCCGAGCGGATAATATCATACGAATGCGGGGATCGTGGTTAGGATAAGGTCACATGTGATCCAACATTGAGCGTTGTATCCTTTTTAGTGTTAACGATGGCATAAGATGGTTTGGTTGATAAGATATTGTGACCTTAACATATTGGTAGTTTGCGGTATACTTTGTGTTGAAAGTCTTTCTTGTAGGAGGAGGTCAAGCAACATGCCCCGTGAGGTTGAAACTATGGTGTAAGAAGGTGTGCAGATCAAAATGGATAATCGCTGAAGGAGATGTCACGAGATTGTATGGTCTGGGTGTGAAGGGATGTTTGTTGAGGTGCAAATCCCATCCCATATTAGAAGCGAATAAGAAGAATGTGCTAAATAAACTCTAACCCAATCCATTACTATGAAACCTTTTGAGAGGTGTCCAAAAATAAATCTGCGAGGGCTTTGCTAAGAGTTAATAGGATCATACCTATTCCAGGTTGAGTGAGAGCACGCGTGTTTCTAACATATATGTTCTTTGAAAAATGTGATTTTATTGATTTGTGTCAAAGTACACTCAACCCTCAAGCTAGAGGGTATTCACGAAAAACAATTACGATAGAAAATTATTAGATAACACTTAGCTGAAGAAACCAATTTGACTAACTTTAATGAATATCATACATGTGATAAATTTGCCTGAGCATATTTTGAAAGAATTCACTTGATAAAGTATTTGCATTCGGTCTATGACAACGCTACTAATAACACCGTCACCATTCCTAGACTTGTTGCATTTTGCCCCCTACGAGCGCCATGAGTAGATTTTTACACCAAAGGTGTGCATTGCATATTTTAAATTTTTATATTTAAGAGGGGTTAGGAGTTATGAGGAAATAATCACCAACATTAAGAAGGATTTGAAATTAATTGGGGTAGTCGATTGAACTAGTGGGTAGGGAATGATTCTTGATGTTCTAGGGGTAGAAAATTGAAAACATTTTCCAAGGACATTATAATCCGGTGGAACATCACATATAAATTGATTGCATAGATTTTGAGATATAAGATCAGATAAACTTGCTTCTTTTCTTAAGTTTGAACTTTATCATGTGATTGATAAGAATGGATTTATTATTATTAAAAAATTATCCAACGTGGTAGAAGTTTTTAATAATGTAACTCTATTTTTATCACATGTTTAGAACCCAACGAGTAACAGATTCTTTTCTAAGTGTGCTACATGTTTCTGTTAAACTATGACTGATTTACTCGTGTATCCTTATGTCCCCTATGAGAGAAAAAAGTGGTGTGCTTATTACTTGCATATTCTTGGTATTTACAAAATTAGTATTATGTGTAATCTCCTCTTCAAGACTTAGAATTTTAAAGTTCTCACGGAGTACTACTACACTTGTTTCTTAGATTTATTAATTACATCATATTGACTAGAAGACTAAGATGGATATTGTCATCACATTATTTGAGTCTTTATTTCGGATCTATTTGGTACATGGAATTTAAAATATGTAATTTGAATTGGGAAATAATTCCAATTCAACTATTTGTTAGCACAAAATATGTGAATTTAGAATTGGTGGTGCCAAAAATGAATTGGAGTAGGAGAATTTAATTTCATCCAAATCAACGATAGAATTTCAAATCCAATTCAATTCCATTTCTATCAATTCTGTACACCAAACGGATCCTTAATGAATTCCAATATTTGTACGGAACCCCCCCCCCCCAAAACTAGTGAGATACAATCTCGTACTACGTGAAGGGGAAGACAGCTTTTAAATTGGTTGCTTCTTGTCTGAGAAAAATAAGACTAGCTCCATGTCTACAATTGCAAGTGGTACAAGGATAAGTTAACACAATGAACTTGTGATATACCAAAGCGTCCCATGCAACTACGAAGAAGAAAATGAAAATGAGTTTGAATTCCTCGAATGGTGGAAGCAGAATGAGCGCATGTTCGCGTCACTCGAAATGCTAGTTAAACGGGTGTTATCTGTGTCGGTGTCAACGGTAGCCATTGAGCAGAAGTAGCGGCAATATTTTGACCAACTTCTAACGTTGTCTCAACGCGAAATCACTTGAGACACTAACTTGCAATCGAGATTGATTTTTGGCGAGATGTCAATGACAAGAGTTGGGGTACGACATGGATACGCCAAACTACATGGACGTAACCACTGAGAGAAGTGGTAGTTTAGACGAGTGACTTACTTAGTATTTTTTAAAAATGTAAATTAATTTTTTTAGAAAATCGATTTATAAGATCCTTTGAAGGTTTCTTTACGATCCTTTACTCCGTCATTTTTTTAAATCACCATGACATTAAATGGAGTTGTGACTTATGTGCTATCTAATTTTCATTATTTTACAAATAACAACTACATTTAGACAACCGCATAATATCTATCGAGTGATTTTTCTCAAATTCTAGCAAACAGAGATTCTAATTGGTGATTAAGGACAACAAGGATAGAGATAACGGCGGTGGGTGATTCTCTTGAAGTTAGGGGTAAGCTGGGAACGAGCCAATGAAAATCAAAGCATCTTCTGACATCGAACAGCTTTGATTTTTTCTGATCTTCAGTTTGGCTTTTTTCCTTTGATTTGAGGAGAAATAAGATGAGAAAGAGATATATTTTTGGTGGTGCATAATTAGTTGAAGAGAACTTAGGAAAAAAGGATTTGGAAGAGAAGAAGAAGAGGGAAGAAAAAAAATCCATGAGGAAAAAAGAACAATCAAACGACTTGTATCTCAAAAGTTATACCTCAAACACTACACCGCATGTATACATCTTCATTTTGTGCCAGTGTAATGCTAGAGTGATGGTTCACACAAGCACAAAATGTTAGTACAACTTTTTTTATCGTGCTAGCATATTATGTTAGTTTAAACCATCAAAATGCAAGTGCATATAACTTTAGTGTACACTTTGGATTACATTTCATGAAGCACCTCTAGCATGGCTGAAAAAAGAAATAAGAATGAGGAGAACAGACAAAAAAAAAATGAAAAGAGACAGGAAAGAATTACCAAAAGATTACCTCCAAACTGACTAAACTACTTTTATTGAAAGGATGATAAAGTTCATGTATTTTTGTTAGAGAAGAAAAGTTTATATGTCGAAGTGAAATTAAGTTAAAAGTTCATGTGTCATTCGTAAATTTTACCTGTAACACATTACTCAAAAAAAGGGGCGGATCTACTCCCAAACAATTGGGGGCAAATGCCCCCAACTAAATTTTGGTGTTAAATTAATAATTTTTTTAAAAACAAAAAATTATTATATATTTTAGGCTGCATGCCCCCATCTAAAATTGAGATTGACCCATCTCACATTATTTACTCCCTACAAAAATGAATGGAACCTTATTTAATTAAGCTAACTTTTAATTTTTTGTTTAATATTATTGAAGTAAAGTGTATTTTATTGCATTTAATTTATTGTTTAAAATAAAATTTTACATTACTGATTAAATAAAATTTTACCTTCAATAAATGTTTAAAATAAAATTTATTATTTTTGTCATTTCAAATTATCTTTTTTAAATAAAAAAACCAGGGACGCTGCCCCGACCAATTGTGCCCCCATCTACCTGAATTTCTGGATCCGCCACTGCTCAAAAATGAGTTTTCAGTTAATTGAAAATGAGCATTCAATTCCTCGCAAATAAGTATTCACTGCGAACGTAGGAAAAATACGATAGAACTGATTGTATGGTATATATTGTAGGGGAAAAAATCATATTAATGCGTGAGAAAAAATTATACACTCTCCATCCCAAAAAGGATGTTACAGATATTATTTCAGTCTTTCGATAACTTTTATTTATTTACTCGTTTTGGTTGAACATTTGATAAAGTAAAATATTCTTGATGCATCATCTAGTTTTGTAGAATTTTTGATGGATTTTTGAACGATATAATACTTACTTTTTATTTTTTACCAATTTCTAAATAAAATAATTTTAAAGGATACTCCATATCATATTACGCTCATTCTTCAAAATGTTGTAAACTATTTGGGACGAAAATAGTACTCCGTAGTAAGTATATTTTCATGGAAACCAAACCAATAATAAAAAGGAGAATGCTAGGTTCACAAATAAGATATTCACAAACTTCACAAATTTATTATTTTTGATTTAAATTTTCGTTTTAAAATTATTTTAGACTATTTATTTTTATTTATTGAAGTTCACAAATAGTAAATTTGTGAAATTTGTGACTATTTTATTTGTGAACATTTCCCTAATGAAAAACTTAACGGCACAGCATTAAATACGACGAGTACTTCCCACCGCCGACAATCATACAATACAAATGCCGGAGCACCGACGTCAGACGTTACCAGTTGACAGACAAAGCTGAAAGAAACCAGTGGCGGGAAAACGATGAAGCCAACTGTGGAGATCAACAAGTTGAGGTTCACCTACCCCGGAATCGACGGCCACCCGCCGCCTGGATCAACTCCGCTAATCGACGATTTCTCCCTGACCCTCTTTCCCGGCGACCGCCATCTTCTCGTCGGATCTAATGGCGCAGGTTTGATTTTCATTCTTATCCTCAGATTCCTGCAAATATTCCATATTATGCTGCACTCTCATCCCGCGGAAAATTTGATTTTACCAAGAAATCAGCTAGGTCATTGAAATTTCGTGATTTGGTGTCTGATATAATCTGGTTTGGCTTCTCAAAATCTCAGGGAAGACGACAATTCTCAAGATATTGGGAGGGAAGCATATGGTGGATCCAGATATGGTTAGAGTTTTAGGACGATCAGCATTTCATGACACTGCTTTGACGTCTTCCGGCGACCTTTGTTATCTTGGGGGAGAGGTTTCTTCATTTTCTTTTCTTCAATTACCTCTCTTTGGTTTCATGTTTTTTTTTCATTCTCTTTATGCTGGTTGTTATGATTATGTACTGCTTGCTTGACTCTTGGTTTAATTCTTAGGCTTTTTCTTTTAACTAAAGTTCAATGCTTCCAATATTCCAAATTTAAAGTTCCCATTTCCATTTTGCACGGAGTTTATGAAGGGTGAAATTGTATTGTTGTGATTTATGCAGAGGAGTAAGAAATAATATGAATGGTACAATTCATTCATTCCTTAAAATAAAAGAGAACTTTGTTTCGAAATGTTCTTGAAATGAAAAATGAAACCTTAGTTTCAAGACGGAGGGAATATAATTTTTGAGTAAAATTTGCAATTAGTTTTGTGCTTTTGTTTGCATATGAAGTTATCAATTAAAATGAGTTTAGTGCAGGTGCCTTCTATATTATTCAAACCTTTTTCTCATTATGCCAATGTATGGAGCTTTGAAAGATCCTAATTGCTGATATACTAACTGCCATTTATTAATTGTGAGTTTGCTGCTGATTAAACCCATTAAAAGGGAACACAGACTATAGTATTTATCCTTTCTTAGTTGGTTGCTATCTGAAAATATGTGGGAGAACTTCTAAGATTGATGACAACCAGTTATCTGTTCTGAAAATTGGTGGCTGCAAAGCAGTAAACTGATGTGTTCCCTGCTTTCTAACCACAGTGGAGGAGAGAAGTTGCTTTTGCTGGGTTTGAGGTGCCTATTCAAATGGACGTCTCTGCTGAGAAAATGATTTATGGGGTTAAGGGTGTTAATCCCCAAAGGCGAGATGAGTTAATTAAGGTATGGGACATTTCTAAACCAAATTTGACACTGATAGTGAGTATTTGTATTTCATCATTGTTCATGGTATGTGTTGAATATTACTCAGTAGGATATTAGGAGGGTGGCCATCCCCACTTGGAAGGTTCACTTATTGTATGCATATAATATGCGCACCCGAGTATTATTTTTAGTCCTTTTTATGTTATTTGTAATACATTGAAGTGAAGTTGAGCAAAAAACTGAGGCTTATGCAATTTTCAATCCTGCAAAACTGGTTATGTGTACCAAGTCAACCAAATGTGTCTTCTCGGGTATTCATGACTTCAAAAGAGATATTGGTAGAGCTGCATAGTGGACTCAAATGTTTACTTCCAGTTATCTGCTGCTGCAGGCATTAGGTGTTGATTTGTCATGGAGGCTACACAAAGCATCCGATGGTCAAAGGAGGAGGGTTCAAATTTGTATGGGTCTTTTGAAACCATTTACGGTACATCCAAATCCACTTTTGCTTCCTGACATAATATTTTCTCTGATTGATGCATAGGCAATTTTGGGTGTCTTCGCACTAATATTGAATTCAAATGACGAAAAAAATATGAGTTCATTCATGGTAGGTGCTCCTCCTTGATGAGATCACAGTTGACCTAGATGTGCTTGCTAGGGCTGACCTGTTAAGTTTCCTGAAGAAAGAATGTGAAGAACGAGGCGCTACAATTATTTATGCCACACATATCTTTGATGGGCTTGAGGATTGGCCTTCTCATATTGTAAGAAGATACTCATATCGCCATACTTCCTTAGTTCCTTGTGTAATTATGTATTCGTATCGTGTCCTGTTCAAACACAAACTTGGTTATTGCTCTTTTATTTTAGGTTTATGTGGCTCATGGAAAGTTGCAATTTGTTACCCCAATGAGCAAGGTTAAGGAGATCAGCAACATGTCACTAATGGTAAGTACTTATGTTCAATTTTGGTGCATGGCATGACAAGCAGCAATATGGATGAAGAATTATGCAAAAAGCACTCAAATATTTTTTCAAGCCAATAATCCAAAACTTGTAGTGGATGGTCATGCATTATTCACCAATCACCACCAAGCATCTCTTTTTAAATTCATAGCCATAAAAATGACAAATATACAAATTTCCCTAACAATAGCTATGTGTTGGGAGTCCATCCTCCCAACATTGGACAATTCTAAATAATACCGCTCCCATATAAACAAAGATGAAGCTCTGCCCATTGGGTTAGGAAGTGGATCCAGACTTTATATGGAAAAGTGGTTAATCTCACCCGACACTCTGCCCGATTCACTCGGCTGACCGACCGCGAATCCAACACTATGAATACCTGTTTCTATATCATTCTACCTGATGTCGGTTGCATTCTGTTGGTAATTGGACGTGCAGCGAACAGTAGAAAGTTGGCTGAGGAAAGAAAGGGACGAGGAAAGGAAGCGAAGGAAGGAGAGGAAGGAAAAAGGGCTCTCTGCTTACGAAAAACAAATCGAAGGAACTCGTGTGGTAGGGGGAGACCCTGTTCGCGTACTAAACAACGGTTGGGCTGGTGGAAGGCTACATTCTACCCTTGCTGGTGAGGACAATTTTGTCTATAGCTCAAATAGGGTTCTAAGGTAATAGCCATTGGAGTTTGGTTCCTTATCATTCTGTTTGTTTCCCAAGCCCCCCTTGTGTACTAATAATACAGTTTGTATATTGCAAACTGTTTTTTTTAATGTGTGAATAATTTTTTTGATCAACTATTCATAAAGTACTACCATTATCAATAAATGTATAATTTTCGTTCTATTTTTTTAATAGTAGAATTGTTCAATGATCCTGTCCCAAAGTATAATGTCCTTTATTGTAAACGCTGGTTTAATCAATGTGAATAAAATAGGATTTACTTTTCAAACTTTGTTCCTCTAGTGTAGTCACAAACTTACAATATCAAAAAAATACAGTAATTTCAAAAATTTTAAGAGGGTCAAAAATTTTAAGAGGGGCAAAAACTTAATTTCAAAAGTTAAAAGAGGGATATAATTGTGAGTCCGTGTGTCTTTGTAGTATTTCTATGGAATGAGTGTTTTCTTTCTACCAATGCTTATTGGCTTAATTCTGATAAAAAAAATTGACTTATTAGATGTTTATAAGCGAAATATTTTTTCATAGAAGTATAATGACTAAAATGATAGAAAGTAAGTTCTACATATTTTTTCTGACTTATAAGCAATTTATAGGTTAAATTTATAAGTACGGAAAAGCATGTCATAAGCTGATTTATTAGTTAAAAATTGCTTATAAGTAGTTTTGATCAACTCATAAGCACAGAGAAACACTCTCACTCTCGCATGAGACTCAAATGTATCCATGCCCTTCTCACTCGTGACTCACCCACAATCATCACGACAAATCGAGGTATACTGTATACACAATGTACGGAGTAAAGCAAGAATACACCGCATAAAAAAACAAACATAAAAAACCGAGTAATGTTATAGGTACACCAAATGGCATCGTATAAATCATGAATTGGAGTCACCAGGAACACTCAAATATCTTGTATTTCTCTAGCTGTAACTCATTGACTCGTCTTCGCAATCACATTTTTGTTCAATGCAACTTCGAAGGAAGCTCTACTCCGTAGGTCCAAATGAAAACTCAACATTGCATGCTACGGAGTATTATTTTATATAGATGGCTTGATTGGCTCGAAACATGAATAAAAAGAGCTGATCGATTTAAGCGCATCTAGCAAGAGAAACATGGCGACTCCTATTTCGCCAAAACACTCCCAAGTAAGGTGTGCTGACATTTCGGTCCCTTTGTGAAGAAGAAAAAAATCCTCTAGTATAGTTTTCAAGTCACTACATGTCCTAATGGCCTGATACAATACAATGCATGATTCAAAGAATCCTAAATAATCTTATGTTCCAACTTTTCTTGGCAATACCAGAGGAGATAATGTATGGCATAAACACAACTGGTAGACTTCACATTCTCTTGGCAATAATAGCCATATTCCTAGGAGACAATACTGGGTCAAAAACAGGAAACAGGCCAACTTCCCGGCACTTACCGCTCTCCTGGAGGAACAGTAACCGATCAAGTAAAATAAGAGTTTCCAAAACGGGTCCAAGAGCAGCACGAAGAGACCAGTAAGGCCCTATCATCCTCTGCTTTAGAAAAAAAGGTTCATTAAATTCATGGGTTCTGGGAGTACTATACGTCACGAAGCGGAAAGGGAGGAAAAATAAAAAAATCTGGATACACTTTGGTATAAAAATAAAAATAACTTACAGAAAAAGATTGTGTCTCCTTCCATATGTCAAGATAATCAATTTCCTGTGACTGGAGTCCCAGGCGGGCAAGCCCAGATTCACAGAATTTCATGAATAATGAAAAACTGTCCACCGAATTTGTAGTTCCACTTCTGAAACTCGGAGTGGAAGATGTTTTATGAAAGAAGGCATCCTCATCCCCATCACAGCCTAAACCTGCAGCGTGTTATAATAATGATAATAATAATAATAATAATAATAATAATAATGTATAGACATCAGTGTAATTGTCATATTTCAATAAATAAAATGGTGTGGAGGAATTTTTAAAACTGTGTCAACCCATCAACAAACAAATACCATGTAGCATTAGCCTTTACACCTACATCAAAAAGGTTGTTTCTGACTTTCCAAAAGATCCCCACATTTCCTTTTCACTTCCACATTTTCTGTTGTTCCACATTTTCTTTTTGGTTTTTCAAAAAAAAAATCTACTTTCTATTTAAAGAAGGAATTGTGTGGTTAATACAGAGTATTATTTCTCTCCTATGCATATATATCAAACACACAATTTTGCCTTTCTTAATATCGTGTCTGGACAAATGTAGACCCTTATTTTGGGAAGGAGAAAGTATATAACATCGTTAATGAATCAGTTTACCCTTCTTGACATCATGTCCACAACCAAGGATGGAAAGAGAGCACTTAGTTTTATCATCGCTTATATTCTTTGAGGAGCCTCCACTAGATCCTCTAGGGCCTTGACACTGCAGATTAGATTCCAAGGTTCTATTATAGTGTTGGCGGCGTAATGTTTTTCCTTGGCGTCCTACTGCAGGACTTTTTGTCAATACATCTGAATAATATCGCAACAGAATCTGCAAATTAAGCAAACAGTTTTAGTAACTCCTGAAAACCATTGTAGAGTGACACTGCAGAGAAAAACTTGACACGATTCAAACATAATAAAAAAAACTAATAAATTAGCAAGTACCATCTGGAAGGCAGCACGAAATGTATGCAATTCAAAGTTGTGGAGGCCAGCAGCTTGTTCTAAGCCTTTCCATCTATCTGCACTCTGTTAAAGCAAGACAATACAAATATCCCACAATAAGCATTGAAGCGCTAATAAAACTGCAATTCTTCATTATCTACCATATGATTCTAGGCTAAATTATATTCAGCTCTACATGACATCCTACATTAAGATACCATATCTCAGATGCACTTGATTCCAAATAATTCATACCCCGTATTACTTAATACTTGTGCATCTAACCACAATGGATCGTAATTATAGATTCATATATATTATACGAAAACAAAAATGAAATTACCTGGCAAGCAAGATCGCGAGCACTTTTACCAAGAAATAACCCAACATTTCTAACACTTTTACTCAACGGAAAACCACAAGTAGAACCATCCATGGCAGGAGCTTCCTCAGACAGCAAGTTATAGCAGCATCCAACACTAATCACTGCTTTTATTTCATCGCATTCCAAGAATGTCCTATTTGAATTAAATAAATATTGAGTCAAAACTAAAATACAAGTGAAAAGTAGGGTTTTCATGTCAAGATGAAGTTGAGCTAAATAACCATGATAGATGGATCTCAAATTAAGTATCATGGATTTCTAGCTTTTTCTGAGACATTTGAAAAGGGCAGATCATACATCGGATCACCTCAACATAGTCACTGAAAGATCTCCACAGGCATGAAGTCCAGCAAGAATCAATGGTGGATCAGCAATCCTGTACGAATGAGGAGTTAATTTGTACTCAACTGGACTGTGTCCAATAGATCTTTCTCTGAAAAGACGTTTTTTTTGAACACTATATGCATGGAGTGAGCCATTACTCAACGCCTTCAATGTCTCAGAGGACAGTACTTGACAGGTAACAGTCTCTGGCACGCACAATTCTCTGCCTTTTGATCTAAAATTTAACAATGAAAGTATCAACAAATGTTTAGGAGTAGAATGTCAGCATTTAATTACGAAATGAATGCATTATACAACAAAAAGTGGTCCATATGAAATCGTGAAAATTTGACACAATTTGATTTTAAAAGATACATTCAAGATTTAAGCCGTATACCCAGATTTGCGCATCTTCGACGCATAATGCTTCCTAATTCTTTCTGCACGTGCATTAGTAATCTTTCCATGATGTGAAGAGGCATCAATCGCAACAACAGAAAGGTCATATTCAAATGAAAGTACTTGTGCAAGATAACCCTAAAAGAAGGAGCAAATGAGAAGTGAATAATATTTATTCTCGTTTGAAATTCATTGCTATATTATTATTTTATCCCAATTCATACTGCTAATCAAAGGAGCATGTATATCAAGTAGTAAAAGAGTAGGGTTGAAAAGCAGCGAGGAACATGTTTGAATGGAAACATCGCCATTACTCATTAGCAGCAAAGATAATCACCTGACCAGAACCAACATCAACTATGGCTTTGGTTTCAACTTCTCTGGCAATCACACCTACAACCGCAGCAAGCGCTTCCACCTGCTTATGCAATATTAGCCCTCACAAAAAAGCATATTGTGAGGACATGGTTTAAGAAAATGTGGATCTTATATTAAATAAGCATAGAGTTCCAATTGTGCTTTGGTGATTAATATGAAGTTAAAACTTTAACAAGATATCATGCTTTGTACTACTTGAAATGACTGGTTTGTGATTCTGTGAGTACAATTTTTTTAAGTTGAGGCCAGTCCCATCGGGCCATCAGGGACATGTTTTACTTTTACATGCTTAAAAAATTTCAGTGTATGCTAACAGTTTCTGGTAACAAATGAGTGCTATATAAGTTTAACATTAGAATGCAAATCTTCACAGAAACAGGGTTGCTTAGTTTTGAGGTCCTAGGGACTAGGCAAAAACTACATATACACAAAGTGAGCCCATCATATTACGACCCAGAATATCATAGATTCTATCAACAATGCTTGATGGACTACAAGTCCACTATAGGATTTGTGAAAGGTGATAATGCTAAAATATTGCATACTTATTATATAACCTAATATAATCCCCAATTATGTTGGTGTCTGGGAGGTCAAAAACAGAGTCTACTTTTGTTACCCCTTTGATATGTTGCTGCATTACTACCCAAAACTTCATAAAGATAGAAAGTAAGAAGCAAAGGAAGTTTAATGTGCTAACTAATCCATTATTTACCTTAACTTTAAAAAATTGTCAATAATGACTTTCTTTTTTCCATTGGTGTATTCATTAGACTCGGTTTATAAAATAAAATCAATGTATGAACATATTTCATAAGAAAGTTCTCTTTGTAATCTTTATACAACACTCAAATTTAGGAACCTAGTAAGGGTAGCTACACTTAGATTTAGGCACTTAGATTAAGGAACCTAACTAGTGTCTATGCACCATCTGTCTCTTAATAAACTTCCCTTTTCCTTTTTGGGTTGTCCCTAAATAAACTTCACATTTCCCTTCAAGAAAATAAATGTGTTGTTAATTTTGTTTCTTTAATTTATAAATAAATCTCAACCATACAACGCCACTATCTTAAACTCCGTGATAAAAGCAATGTGAAGTTCAATTAGGATGGAGTATAAGATTTTTAATATACACATGAAATCATTTGCCCAAATACATAAAGAAAAGTATTGCCCACATCAATGCAAACCCAAGTCTCGTCCATGCTTACATTTATTTTGTTTTGAATGGTTTAGATTAAACTGCAGTACCAAATAAACAGAATCACGGTTGTGAATTACCAATATTATTTTCTAAATATTGAAAAACAAATGCATTTCATTCAATAAACACCAATAAAGACTTTTTAATTACATATCTTTATATATTAATTTATTAAATAAATTAATAATTTTCATCATCTCCGATGGAGCCAAAAATTGACTATTTTTTGGCTTTGGGTGTGGTGGAATAAAGCAAAATGGATCTCTAAATTGTTTGCGCTTCTTTAATTAATGATGTTAGTTAATCATTTCAACTTTTGACGCTGAGCCAAGGGTCTCTTTGGAAACAACCTCTCTAATTTCGAGTAGGGGTAAGGTCGGTGTACGCACACCCTCCCCAGACCCTACTCTTGTGAGATTTAATTGGGTTGCTGTTGTTAAATAAATTAATACTCCAAATTTGTGCTTTAAAAATGATGCCCATATCAAACATGTGGTCGTAGACATATTCTTTGGCCAGCTACCCCCTTGAGATGAAGGTCCAATGAAACTAGGATATAACCAGTAATTTGTGCCACAATTTGCCATCACTTAAAAGTTAAAACACATAGTAACATGCAAACAACAATAGTGAGACATTTCCAATGTCATCCAGGCATAGCATATCTCCAGAAAAAAAGAGTAAATAAAGGAATTTTAAATATGAATGATAATAAGAATATTCCATGGCTTACTTCGTGTCTTTTCTTACGGTTCATGCCTTGAGCAAGAACAGTACTCAGAGAGGCCATGTGCAATAGTGGGAATTCCTGTAAGCAAGCACAAAGACCAGTGTAACTCACTATCATGTAACTGCCAGCACTAAGGTAACTAAATGATAAACTGAGAAGGTTTCGGGGTGGGGGAAGAAAATAGAAAATAATGATAGGAGAGTGCAATGAGATGTCAAGCAACATGGTAGAAGTTTATTTCATAGCATTCAAATAACAATGTGGATCATACTTCTATAAAAGCCAGATCAAATCAAGTCAGAAAAGAGAAACTGTAATACCTCCTGCAGATTTGCCTGCTTTCTAGGAAGAGAAAGAGACCTCAGAGAATTGACAAATTCCTTAAGTGAAGCAGGCCAGTGATCCTGATGACATCATTGGCAAAGCGTGAAAGAAGATATTAAAGTCTTGCTTCTATATCAAAAAGAACATTTAAACTAAAGAAATGAAAGAAGGGAGACTCCCACGGGCCATGGGCAAATTAGGGGAAAAGAAAATTACATGCTTCCGCCAATAACAATCCAAAAGAATCCCACGAGAGTAGGATCTCGGGAGGGTGTGTGTGTGCAGACCTTACCCTTACTCAAAAGTAGAGAGGTTGTTTTCTAATAAACGCCCAGCTCAAGTAACACAAAAAGCACAGAGCAAGCTAAGTGTAAAGAAGGAAAACACAGAGAAACAAAAAAGTGTCAAACAAAGAAAGCACACAACACCAAGTGCAGGAACTACCACCAAGCCTAAACGCCTACAACACTATCCCTGTCCTAGGTCTCCTAGCGCTCCTAAATATCCTAATTTCACCAATATAGGCAACATTGAAAGCAGATCACATTTTATGGTAGCATACCTTACCTTTCAAAATATTATTCCCAGACGCAATATAAGGCAAAGAAAAAGTACTAAACCTAATCTTAAACAACATAAATCAAAACTTAACCGATCCAATCCCTAAAGCAGCATACATCTGAAAGTTGAACATAATTGCAATTCGCAAATCCCTATCAAAATGAGTTTTAATAATGAGTTTTGGTTTCACAGGAGAAATGACAGGCTCAATTTTGGATGGGTTTCTGGGAAATATTGTACCTCTACTACTGATTAGATTAAATTAGCACATTTATAGCAACTTAACATTACAACTAACAGCTACTCCCTCCGTCCGTATTTAGTTCTCCAACTTCTTGTTTTTGTTTGTCCAGAACTAGTTCTCTACTTTCCATATTCAACAAAGAAATTACTCCGTATGATATATTGTCTAAAATATCCTAGAGAGAAGGCATGAGCATTGTTGGCATGAATGAGTGGCAAACTCATGTGAAAGACTTATTTGACATTTTAAACTCATTTTGTAAAAATGAGATTTTATTAGAAAGTCGACAACTAAATCCCATGGAGGGCGTACAGTTTTTAATGAATTCCGGACGACCGACGAGCAGAAGCTTATTACTGAATAACTGAATGAATATTGATCTCCATAAAAATAAAAGAAACTAGAAAGTATATTTCTTAGGTGACATAAACTATAAATATACAAAAGTAATACGGACTAAGACAATGGATGTTAGTGTATTAAAAAATTCCAGTTGAACGTGCAGGTGCATAAATTGCTACCTGCAACACACCAGAAGGAATTTGGATAAGATTTTCGACAGGTTCATCTTGTAGACAATCCATCCACTCTTTCTCCACAGCTTCCCATAGTCTGTCCTGTAAATTTCAAATGCAATTGCACTTAGATCTCTAAACAAGCAACAAACATATGCACATATACAAAATTCATATTTGTGATGCTAAAAATTTCGCGAGGAGGAGGAGACCTTGAAGAAATTGACGACATGCGCATCGAGGAAGAACTGATAAGGCTTAATGAAGTCCCGGATTGCAAGAATCCATTGAAGAGTTTCACTGGGAGTTTTGCACGAGTATTTGCAATCTCCAGCCATCTCCATCCCTAGGAGAACCCCGTATCGGTCAGTTTGACGGGAATGACGGCGGCAAGTGTGTTCTACAGAGTATTTAATTTCAAATTAATACCAACATCAACAAACATAAGGTATTTATAAAAGGAATTTCCAAGTAATATTTAATAATAGCAAACTAAATAAAAAAAATCTTTGTTATAAAAAACTAATTTTAGAATTTAATCCAATTCCATAAAGTAAAAGGAAATATTGCCTCCATTAACAATGTTATCGTTTTGAAAAAACTGTCCAACAACAGCTTTAGCGTTAACGTTTTTAAAATTAATCTACGTCATTAAAAGTTTATCCAAAAAATTAACGATAATCTAAAACGTTATTCTCAAACAAAGTCATTATTATTAATTTCCATTCTTTTCATATTTTGTAGTTTTATTTTAGTTATTAAAAGTTGATTTAAAAATAACTTCATTCAAACATCGTAAATCAAATGTGAGTTTCATTTTGAGACGGAGGGATTACTTTGCAACCTTCACAATTCTAAGACTGGCAAACTCGCACATTCACAATTCGTAGTGCTCTTGAAGCTAGTCTCTTGCTTGAATGGATGATGACAATGAAAAAGCAATGTCATCAATGATCACATTAGAAGAAGTTACATCTCCCGAATCGATTCTTATGGGAACACACATAGTTCACAGTTGTCGTCTCTTCAAAAAATTGTGGTCGTGATTGAGGCGGAGGCCAAGGCAGGTCACAACTTGGCCGAGGGAATAGACCTCACCGTGGTAGTCAAAGTACTGGTTGAGGTCAGTATGACTGTAACCTTTCTATATACCTAATCTATGATAAACATGATCATTCTGCATTTGCATATTGGTATCAAGGCAACTCATGCGATCCTGACGGGCCAACGAACTTAATTCACACAGCGGAAAAAGTCTCAGGGGTTTTGAAAAAATGATGCAACAAGAACGTTGTATTCCTAAGTGGGGGTAAATGTAGTGCTCGTGTTAACACAATTAAAAAAATCTCAAAAGGATTTATAGTGCTAATCATGTCAACAAGATGCATCTTCTTTCCGAGATCTTGTCACTTAGAATTTTTGAGGTTAAGCATGCTACACTTGGAGTAATTATATGATGGGTGAACTTCTTGTAAAATATTCGAGGCGCACACGAGTGAAGAGAAAGTGTGCAAAAAATATTTATGTTGATTTGTGAGAGATCAATCTGCAATCTTATGAACAGACACTAGTTTGCAAGGTCGAAACCGAGGTGTTAGAGTGCGAAATTTATGTGGGTTTCATGAGCGTATAGCTCAGATATATAGCCCGTGAGCATTGAGCTTTAGCGGACCTTGTGAACACAGAGCTGAAGTATATAGCTTGTGAGAATGGAGCTTAGACGGATCTTGTTATTTTGTGGGTCTAGTTTAACTTTTAAGAAATTTTTAAAAAAAAAATAATAAATATATAAGAGAGAATTCTTTTGACATTTATTTTTATTTTTTAAAAAATAGAATAAAATAAGTGAAAAGTATACTCCCTACATCACAAATTATTTGTCCCAAATTGACTTATATGCTAACTTTGACCATAAATTAAATAGTACGAAGTATAACTTTAAATACTGAAAATAAAAATTTGATTATGATATTTTATATTATAATTCAATATACGGAGTAATATTTTACTAACTCCATCCAAAAAGTTTATATTATAATTAAATATAACTTTTTACAATATATGATTGAAATTAGTATCTAAATTAAACTAGGATTAATAATTTTGTTTAATGCATTCACTCACCTCAGATATAAATTGCGGTTATTCTTTAACGTTGGAGCGACCCCCAAATACCCGATCAACCCAGATGAGAGGAAGCCGTCATCTAACGACTGGTCACAGAAATAGATTCCAGCAACTTTACTGTGCTATCCCAAACACGCAGTCGACCTGGATATCATCTTTGAATTCTTGAGGGTCCAGTTTTGTTCGAAATCTGAATTTTGAGGTATTTGCTGCTTCTTCTGCTATTACATGTTTTTATGCCGCATTTGATTACAAAATCTCGCAATTTTTAATTAATTGCGGAGTATTAGATTTGGAGTGTTTTATTTTGCAATTATTCAATCTATGGATGACCGTTTTCATGCCATTTTGAACCCTAATTTTTGGAGTACGTATACCATACATCCATATGTGTTGTATTTCCATATGAATATTCATTGTTGAGTAACTCAATGCTCATTTGCGACTAACAAAATACTCATTTTCGAGCATAACTGAATTTTAGAGAAATGAGTACTCAGTTACTCAAGAATGAGTATTCACTTGTTTGAAAATAAGTATTCAGTTATTGAGCACTCGTTGCGGATGTACGGGAAACACCGTACAACCACCAGTTGTACAGTATATATTACATTATTTTCGAGGTGTGGATCATGATAGATTGTGCGCTTAATCTAGGCTCTATTGCTGCTTAAGCTTCAATCGTGGATTATATTTTATACTGCATATGTTCTCTTGCATATTGTACTAGACACGTTTTTAAAAGGCCTTTTAAAAGCCCGCCATATTTTTAAAAACGTTTTTTAAAAGCCCTTCATTTGGAGGATTTGTGAATCTGTGATATATGGAAATATCAAATTTGAATTCTTTGTATTCCTCTCCAAACATTAAAAAAAAGATATTGAGAGATATGGCATATCTCATACGCTCACGGCTCACCAAACGGGCCCTAACTCTTCTTGTCCATATCAAGCCTCTGTTTATCAAGCCTCTGTTTAAGCTTCCTCTGCCAAAGATGGCATATCTATAACGGAACCAAAATTGTCCTCTCTTTCAGGAACTAGGGAAGGATAAATTATTCTGTAATGAACAACAAAATATAGGCAACCCCTTTACTATTTTAGTTAATACCTCTCTTTTATCTTGCTCATACATAAAATACAAAGTTGAATACCCAAGAACTCTAAACTCGAATAAAAAATTATACTCAAATACTCCATCTGTTAATATTGGGGACATTAGGTGTTATTCTTGATCTAAGTTTAAACTGTTAAAGTTCTTAGGTATTCAACTTACGTTGTGTTTCATGTATGGTAAAAACAGAGAAGTTGAATTGGCTAAAATGGTCGAGTGTTTGCCTATAATTTGTTTGTTTTGTATAAAAAAATTATTCTTCCTAGCTCCTGAGAGTGGGGAGATCTTTGTTTCCATTACAATTGTGTGATTATCGGGAGGACTAAACTTAGTGCCAATTTATTCCATAAAGAAGCAAGTTAAAATGAAGATGAGGCAATATGACCCAATTAGTATGTTTGTTTGAACTACATTTCATGGGTATTTAGATGATACAAATGGCGATAAGAGATATTAGCTTTGTGGAAACTTAACGAACTTAGGTTCCCCATTACTGCACGTATGTCTCATGATGTTTTAGTCGTATCGATCTCGACTGTAGCATTTGAATCTACATTCCGTGCTGATGGACATCAAGCAAATCAATTTTAAGGTTCTTTAAATCTTAAGGTGAGGTCTTGTAATTTCAATATTGTTAAATTTTAATAGTCACTTTTTGTGCAATAAAAGATTGTTCAATCTCCGATATACGAGGCAAGATTAGATCTATGCTCAATTTTGCAAACCAAAGTTTGAGAGCAGTCAGAGGACCAGAAAAGTTAGAAGCAATGGCGAATTGTATAAAAACTACTCCCTCCATCCCCTATTAAACTTTCCACTTTCTTTTTTTCATGAAATTTAAGAAAAAGGGAAATTCTGTGATTAAGAGATATGTAGGGGAGAAAAAAAACATTTTTTGTTTGGTCGAGACATCGCTAGATTATTTATGTCTATTTTTTTCTTTCAATTAAGATCTATAAAAAGTATTGCCTAATTCGCTCCCTTATTTTTGTTAGATGGATTAGTGACATGCAAATTAAGAAACAAAAAATTATTTGATTGATATTGATTTTAAAAAGTAAAAAAGTAAGAGTGAGTGTGAGTCACACAATTATTACTCAGATTTGGGACAAAATGAGGAAAATAAAAAGAGGTCAAGAATACAAAAGAATTTTATGAATTATTTAAAGAAAACATGTAATTCAATAAATATAATACTGTAATTATTTCAATAATTTTCATTTTTTTCATTTCCTTCCAGTTTTTTCTAACTTCTTTGAGTTTCTTCCAACTCCTTCCGGTTTTTCAACCCCTTCTAGTTTCTTCTAACTCTTTACAATTTTTCCATCTTATTCCAATTTCTACCAATTTCTTCTAACATTTAACTTTGTTTTTTACAACCCAACCGAATAGAGCCTAAGTACTTGAGACATAACAAATCAGAAAATTTTACAAGAAATTATACTACGGTACAAAATTAGTACTTTTGGTTCGGTCTAGATTTTTCCAGTCTAGTATAAAGCCGGAAAGAATTGGATAGAGAGGACGCATGAGGTGACAACGCTAGGACAATCGAAGGGAATTCGGATTCCCCATCTCCAGACTCCAATCACGTATTCTTTAGGTGCGATTTCTTTGATTTATTCTTCTTGTTTGGAATAATTTTTTTTATTTCTTCTTTGAATGTTCATTCATTTTGTTTGGTGAGTAGTGAAGTAGTGATGCATGATCCTCCTAATGGCGCCGGCTCTGCGTCCTCCACTCTCCAATTCTCTCTGGCTCCTGCCTGCTATCCAATTCACTCCAATAATTTAGATTATTTGATATATGTTCATTGCCATTATCATTTCTCATTCAAAAATTAGCTGCAAAGTATAGGTATAACGTATACCTATTGGACTCACAAATTAAAATTTAAAGACAAAAATATCAAAATATACTTCATATCACTGCTTTAAAACGAATATCGAGTTTAAATTTCAATTTTTTTATTCACAAATCAACTCATATACTCAGAGTGTAGGTATATGCAGGTCTTTAATCAATTCTTATGCTCAGATCAACAAAAGCTAAAAAGTAAAAATAAAACTATCTCCATTTTGGTTTGGTCTAGATTTTTCTGGTCCAGTATAAATCGAAATAGTTTTTGTCCGGTCATCTTTTTTTTTTTTCTTTTTCATTTTTGGCCTAGTGCTGGACTGAAGAACAGCTCTAGACCCACAACATTGTTTCCCAGTGTACATTAAACTGTGGAGCATTTAGAATGTGTTTTTCCTATTGGGTTTTATTTGGTACATCAAACTTCTTTGACTGAAAATGTCTTGTTTGAGTCAAATTTGCAATGGGCATCTTTTGCTCACCCGCTACTGCTCTTGCTATGATATGAAATCATAGCTACGGCGCTATCTCAGCTCACCCGCTACTGCTCTTGCTGTTGCCACAATAGCCATCCACCCTGCTGTGTAGAGCTCTGTAGCAGTCTAATGTCACTCTGCTATGCCGCTACCAGTTCATGGATGCCACATAATCGGCATTCCACCTAGTGGTGACTTCGAGCTTGTTTTTTTTCATCGGATCTGATTGGATTTGATTTTGTTAATGTCTAGGTCTGATATGGTTGTAATTATATTTAAAGATGTTTTTGATCTGATCTGAGTAATAAATTATAAGAATAAGTTGAAGTCTTGAAGAGAACAAGTTCTTCGTTTGTGGTGAATACCACCATTAACGTGCTTTACTCTGATGTTAGGATTTTGATTAATGTGTCTCTCAGTATTGGCTGTTCAGAATTTATTTGATGTGTTCAAAATTTCCAGTCGGGGTGTATGTAACTTTTAAAAAATCTCAAATACCAACTCTTTCATTGCAGAAGAAATCATGGCTTTCTTGGCAACAGCCGAAGTTTGTGATTCTAATGCAGCATATCTTGCGAGTGGTGACTTGCGGGTCCTGCATCCCAATTTCCAGATCTTTGGGCAATGCCGTGCATTTTCTGGCCCCATTGTTACTCTAAAGGTGTTCGAGGACAATGTGTTAGTGAGGGAGATTCTTGAGACCAGAGGCGAAGGCCGAATCTTGGTGATAGACGGCGGTGGAAGCATGAGATGTGCCTTGGTCGGAGGGAATTTGGTGCAGCTAGCTCAGAATATGGGCTGGGCTGGCATTATCGTCAACGGTTGCATTAGAGATGTAGATGAGATCAACGGGTGTGACATTGGGGTCAGAGCTCTGGCAACACACCCCCAGAAACCCAACAAGAAGGGCATGGGTGATAAACATGTTCCTGTGTATGTTTCTGGAACCTTAATCCGTGACGGGGAATGGTTGTACGCAGATAGCGATGGGGTCCTCATTTCCAGAACTGAGCTCTCCATCTGATTGAGCGAGTCGGCTCCTCCACTTGGGCTGTGTTTGGGTTCTTGGAATGTGCAGGTTTGAACCTTATGCTTTGGATCATTTACTCTCCAAATGATTTGCTTTACATCCAAATTGTGAGCTTGAAACATGGTTGTGCATAGTTTTGCTTTGTTTATATAGTGGTGAAACATGAACTGCTGAAATCAACATTTAGATACCTCAATTGTTGGTTTTGTTTATAATGCTTAGAGAGGGGGATGCACTACAGTGCATTTGAAAAAAAACATCTAAAAATATAAAGCTATGAACAAACCCCGCTGCGTACCAGACAACTTGAAGAATCCCAACTTCATTGTACAACACATCATTCAGAAGATGAATCAGAAACAAGCAGACCATCCTCAGTTTTAGCCCACAAACTGTAATTTTGGTTAGTTTTTAGTCCATTGATTAGACTTTAAGGAATAACCTTTTGATCAGGCTTTGCAACAGCCAAAATCTATCTTTGAGCGAGCGACCTAGTTTATTTTTTCGTTTTTGTGGGTCTATATAACATACAGACTAAAATATAGTACTCGGTAATACTTCGTATACAAAAGTCGGAGAAACTCATTTCCAAAATTCCTGCCCAAATGACTACATGCGGATCTTTGGAAGAATAGACCGATAGAGTTGACTTGGTCCACCATTGGGCAAAGAGTGTATGCGCATTTGGGATTTGCAATTTGACTGTAGGATCGAATGTTTCACCCGAGCGTGTCGTAGGCTCTGGTTTATCATAATCAAATGCGTAGGGAATGATTTCTGAGTCATAGATAGTGATTACTGATTAAGGAAAGACCATAGTCTAGGATAGACTATTAGGTTATTTGTTAATGTGAACTCCAAGTGATGAAGTAGACTATCTTATATAACTACTGATATATTGTGGATTATCAAGAAGTACTCCCTCCGTTCGAAAATGTTCTTTCCATTTGAATTTTCACGGTCTCCAATGTTGCACTATGACCATTAATACAATGTATTTTTTCCACATATCCGAGTCAAAGTTTACAAACTTTGACTAAGGAAAGTCAAATGGGAAGAACATTTTCGGACGGAGGGAGTATGAATTAGCGCGTTATTGTTTTGTTGGACATATACTCGAATATGTACACTCATAGTCAATTTGCAATTGGTGGTTGATACATGTGACCAAAGTATTGTAATGTACTCCGTATGACATTAGGGGGTAGGAACTATCAATTTTTCGACCAAAACACCGTAAGTACCCCGGGTCATGCTATGACATTGAGAGCCAATGTCACATGGACCGGGGTGTAGATACCGACTTCAAACTTTATTGTATAATTTATTGTCATTGTTGAGCGTGTAGTTTGTTTATGTTCTACAAACGTATGTGAAGTAGGAATTATGTGGCTTAGTTCGGATGAAAATAAAACGACAAGATTACAAGTTGTCCTGCATGATTTTTCACAAAAGGGGTATTCTATACTTCTATGGTTTTGCATTATTTCAAGCTTGACTCAAGGTTCTACTGTAATTCCCTCTTGTTTTTTGCTGAAGTTATACTACCCCTATGTTTGGTTCAAAGAATTTAGAAGTAAAAGAAATAGTTTTTCTTCAGTTTCCCCACCAAAATGAGAGGAATTTGGTTTTCCTTTCTCTTAGTACATTTTGCCTTCTCACTATCTTTTCCTCCCACTTTTCTTTTCTTTTCTTCTCTAACCAAACAAGAAAAATGTTTTCCTTCTTATTTTCTTTTCCTCTCCATTTCAAATTCTTTGAACCAAACATAGTGTATGTCTTTTGTGAAGGATTGATCTAGGAATAATAAAGTTTTGGCACTTGATGCCTTTTTGTTATTCTATTGTGTTCTTTAAATTTGCAAAATGTTTTCAAAAGTTTGTCCCATTTCACCCTGTATAATTCTGGGTTAGATAGGTTAGGGTGTTACACTTTTTAGCCCATTTAGCAACAACTTGAACGTTTAGTTTTAACATTTTGAAATTCTCCATCTATATCTTTTTAACTGTCCGGTACTCCGGTTCGCTTTTCGAACCTAATCTTTGACTAATACCATACCTTAAAATATATTAGAAGAAATTTATTAAAAATAATGTACTAAAAGTATTTTTCGATATAGTTAGTCAAACAGTTGGCACGTAAAGTGAAATGTACCCTTAAAAAGGATTGTAGCGAGTAATTATCTAAGAGTAGCGTTTAATTTTAATAATTTTAAAGTTAACTTATATCATTAGAAAAGTATCTAAAACACTAATGCTAGTTAAAAATATTGTTAATAGAAAAGGTCTTTGTTAAAGTTCATCGATCCAAAAAAAAATTTGTTTGATTTGTTGGTTAAACATTACAAATTTGACATAATTAGATTCTTTTTAAGATGCAGTTTTATTATATCAAATCTTATACTTGTAACATTTACTCCATATTCATTTAAAATTATAATGAGTAATTGTCAAAGTATATACTGTAATAGTTTGACCATAAAAATGAAACTATACAAAATTATCCATGAAGGAATTACTTCCCTTTTTAGTTTATAGAAGGTTGTGTTCTCTTCGTTTGATATGATTGGTTGTGAACTGAATTTATTGAGTCTTTGATCTAGTCTGGTCTGAACTTACATAATCTAATTTGATTGTAGTGTAAGTTAAAGTTATGGCTGATCTGATTCAAATAAGAATAAGTAATTACAATAAAAATAATTAATAAGTTAAGAAAAAATAAGTTGAATCTAGACTTGATCTGTAATTGTTAGCATGGGCCTAATAATTTACCACCAAATGCTGGAAATCAATTTCTGAATCCTAAGGGTCGGTTTGGTACAGGGAATTGATGAAATTGGATTTGAATTGAGAATTGAAATTCTATGGAATTGATTTGGATGAAATTCAATTCTCGAATTCCAATTCATTTTTGGCACTGCCAATTTCAAATCCACATATTTTGTGCTACCAAACAGCAAAATTAGAAATATAATTCTCGATTTCAATTCCATAGTGTGGATTTTGTGTACCAAACAGAATCTAAATGAAAACTTTGTTATGGAATGTCGAGAAAAAGAAAGCAAGAATTTAAATATAAGATGACATTAAAGATTGTTTTATTAAATTACGAAAAAAAAACATTATGATTGCCTTTCACATTTTTTGTTTCAAAACGAGAGAGAGTGGCCTCTCGTGCATTCAATTGTTTACAACTTTCCATGTTTTCACTGTAGTTTTAGCTGAGTTTGAACTTTGAATTGTTTTTATGTTTATTACCACTATTTTATATTCCCAAAGACATACATCATCATTTTAACGATTTACACTAATACAAAATATTAGTTCAATAAAAATTTTTTACTGATATTTTATGTAATTGTAAAGCAGCACTTAATATTTTTCCACAAAAAAAGCATAGCACTAGTAACTAGTAATATCACTTAAATTATACGGAGTAATTATGATAAGAACAATTAAATATCATAGAGTTTGCCTTCTAAATTGTGTGATATTTTATTGTTCTCTTAGTCAACATTATTCTCCCTTTGTCCATAAATTTTCTTCTTACTTTCTATTCACATGTTAAAACCTTATTTATTTTATTTGTCTATTTTTGTTGTTTATTTGATCAATTTTATTTTTGTTTATATGCCTATGTTAAAAATATAGTTATGTCATATCTAGTTTTATGTAAAATAAATCTTTTGATATACTTCGTAGTTTTTAAATATAAAATTTTTTGTCCTCATAACACAACTATTTTCATATAATATAAATTAAAATAACTTCAGTCAAACATTGTAATGTGTAACGAGAAAAAATTTTATGAATGGAGGAGATATACACCTTATACAAAGTAAGAACAAACTTATATGGAGCATGTTCTAGTACTCCGTGTGTCCTAATGTTGATTACAACTTTTTTTCTTCTCTCTCCTCTCGATATAACTTTTGTTTATTTGTGTGTTTTCATTGATTATTTGATAAAATTAAATATTCTTGTCCTCATTTATTTTGTAGAATTTTTGACATAATCTTTTAATATGTAATTTTTATTTTTTATCGATGTAACAATTTTTAAATAAAATGATTTCAAAATATACGAGATTTACCTCATAAATTCCAATTTTTAATTAAATTTGAGATGAGGGAATATTTTTTCTCCACGCAAAAAAAACATTTAAATATTTTAAAAGTAAACACTTACAACTTATACACGAAATTCAAATTATAAAATTGGAATTGAGGATAACAATTTCAATTCTAGTGTTTGGTAGAACAAAAATATGTGGACTTGGAATTGGTAATACCAAAAATAAATTGCAATTGAAAAATTCATTTCCATCTGGATAAACTTCATAGATTTTCAATTTCTAATTCGATTCCAATACTGTATTCTGTGTACCAAACTAACCCTAAAACTCCGTTTGGTACACAAAATTTAAAATATGGAGTTGGAAATAACAATTCCAATTATGCTGTTTGGTAGCACAAAAATATGTGGATTGAGAATTGGTAGTACGAAAAATGAATTGGAATAGAGAATTTACTTTCGTGCAAATCAATTTCATAAAATTTTAATTTTTAATTTAATTCTAATTATGTCAATATGTGTCAAACAGACCCTTAAAGTTTGAAATTAGAGCACATGGGCCATGAACAAGTCATTCCATATATATGTTCCAAATAAAAAAATAAAAAAATAGGTTATCTAACTAACTTTGAATTTTCAAAACTAGTAGCTCAAAATTTATTTTGAAATGGAGGGATTATCTTTTCAACAAAATCTAAAGTGTAGAAAAAACATAATTGAAGTGAAAATTAGAAACCAAGATCTTAACTTAAATTTACAAACAAATATTTGTGAAAGCCCCAACTATAAATTAAACTTGTTAATTTGCATGTCATAAGTTTCATTTTTCTCATCGCTTAAATTTTAAAAATTAGTATTATTCCTCTGTCCCAAAAGAAAAAAAGTTATGTGGTGTAGACCATTTTTCTTTTCTTCGTACAAACCACAACAAAACATATTTTTCTTTAATAAAATCGTGTCATGTTAAATAAGAAAATCATTTTTCTGACAAGATTAGCCAAAAACTTAAAATTACAATTACATATTCAATAATGAACTTAAACTTTTAGCTGATTTTCATTATTTTCAAAATGATAGTGAATTTAGCTGATAATTACCCAAGATTATATCCTAATGCCCAAATCTTCTATCTTGATTTTTTCACATAACAATTGATAATGTTGTCTTGCCTTTTTTCGAGGAAAGAGAGGACAAATACCAAACAAAACAAAAAAAACACTCCGTAGAATACTATTGTTACTGTATTTCTTAAAGGAAAAAAAGGGAAGAAATCAAATCTCAAGTTTGACTGGACCCACAAACCGCACACTTCCTTCCCCAATATGAAAGCAACGACCTCAAAAAGCCCCAAAATACCTTTTGTCTCTCTCTCTCTGGCTTTCCTAAATTCATTCATGGGAGATTTTGCAGAAAATCACAGTCCCATGGATCTGTCTTATGTTGTTCTCCTCTTACATAGTAATTGGAGTGAGTAACTGATTAGAGATAACTAATTTCATTTACCCATTTCCCATTTTTTCTCCTCCTGGTAATTCTGCTGCATGCCCACACTTCTTGATTTTCTGTTTTTTTTCTTGACAGTTTTCCATGAAAATTGTTTTTGTTTTCTCGTTTCTTGGCAGGTGAATGTTGTAAATAAGCTCGAAATTTATAAACTTGCTGGGGAAAAATGAAGGTTTTGACTTGTTCCATGGTGGTGGCGGTTCTGAGTTGCTGGGTTTTGGCGGCTGAGTCCGATGATCAAGCTAGGCTTCTGGTCGCCTTCAAGGAATCCTCTGTCGAAAAGGATCCCAATGGGTTCTTGAAAGACTGGGATTTGCCCGCTTCTTCTTCTTCTTCCGGCGGCCACTGCGATTGGAGTGGCGTGACTTGCTCTCCCGATCGCCGCCAGGTCACGGCGGTGGATCTCGGAGATGCCCGGCTTGTTGGGTTCCTCCACATCCGTCATCTCCTGGCCTTGCCGGCTCTCCGGGACGTCAACTTGAGCGGCAACCGTTTCTACGGCAATCTCTCCCTGTCCGACTGCCGGAGCTTGAGCCTGCTCAATCTGTCCAAGAACAACCTCAGTGGCAGCCTGGAGATCTCCCTCTCTTCTTGCCCCACCCTGTCGGCCCTCGATCTCTCCCACAACAATTTCTCCGGGAATCTCAACGATGCGGTCGATTTCGGGGATTGCCGCAATCTGTACGCGCTCGACCTGTCGTTCAACGGTCTCACCGCTACCGATTTCCCTGCAAGCCTGGCGAACTGCGAGCGCCTGGAGAGACTTGATCTCGGGCACAACGCGATTCGCTTGAGGCTTCCGGGGAAGTTATTGGCGAAGCTCAGGAGCGCGAGGCGTTTGGGTTTGGACCATAACCAGTTCTTTGGGGAGGTTCCCTCTGAGCTGGGGGAGATTTGCGCTGGTGTTGCCTTTCAAGATCTTGATCTTTCCGGGAACGAGTTAACGGGCGGGCTACCCTCGACGCTCGCGTCGTGTTCTTCGCTCGCGTCTCTCAACCTCTCGCGGAATCATCTCACGGGCGATTTCTTGAGGAGTGTCGTTAGCCGCCTCGCGAACCTGAGGCGACTGTCGGCGTCTTTCAATAACTTAACGGGCCCGATCCCGAGGTCGTTGGAAAGATGTTCGAAGCTCGAGGTGTTGGATCTGAGCTCGAACGAATTGGACGGGGCGGTCCCTTCCTGGTTTTGCTCCGGGACCGCCGCGTCTGGATTGCAAATGATGTTGCTGGCAAATAACCGCCTCTACGGGGGGATTCCGGCGGAGCTCGGGCTTTGCAGGAGCCTGACGAAGCTTGATCTCAGCTTCAACGGCCTGAGAGGTTCGATCCCATCGGGTGTCTGGAATCTCCCGAACCTCTCGGACCTGATCATGTGGGCAAACGGCATCACCGGTGAGATTCCGGAGGGCATCTGCACAAACGGCGGGGCGAGGTTTCAGACACTAATCCTCAACCACAACTCGATAACCGGGCAAATCCCCGAGTCCATCTCAAAGTGCACCGATCTGGTTTGGATTTCCCTGTCGAGCAACCAGCTGACAGGGGATATTCCTCCTGGAATCGGCGAGCTCTCCGAGCTCGCCATACTCCAGCTGGGGAACAACTCTCTGTCCGGCCCGATTCCTCCCGGGCTGGGCAAATGCAAGAGCCTCATCTGGCTGGACCTGAACAGCAATGACTTGACAGGTCCGATTCCTGCCGAGCTTGCTGATCAGGCCGGCCTTATTGTCCCCGGAGCTGTCTCCGGGAAGCATTTCGCCTTTGTGAGAAACGAAGGCGGGTCGATGTGCAGGGGGCCAGGGGGGCTGGTTGATTTCCAGGGGATCCGCGAAGAGGTTCTCGAAAACTTCCCCGTCTTCAACTCTTGCCCCTCTATTAGAGTCTACTCTGGCACGACGATCTACACGTTCTCCGGCAACGGGAGCATGATTTACCTCGACCTCTCCTACAATTCCCTCTCCGGAAGCATTCCGGCGAGCTTGGGTTCAATGGGTTATCTCCAGGTTCTGAATTTGGGTCACAATGATCTCACCGGAACAATCCCTCCCAGCCTTGGAGATCTCAAGAAAGCAGGTGTCCTTGATGTCTCTCACAACCACCTTCAAGGCCTGATCCCGGGGTCCCTCGGAGGGCTATCCTTCCTCAACGATCTCGACCTCTCAAACAACAACCTCTCCGGGCAGATTCCTTCCGGCGGGCAGCTGATTACGTTTCCCTCTTCCCGATACGAAAACAATTCCGGCCTCTGCGGTCTCCCCTTGGCCCCGTGCGGGTCCCGGGGCGGACCCCGTCACGAGCACGACGGGAAGAAGAAGAAGAAGACTGAGGCATCCACCGTGTGGATGTTCGCGGGGATTACATTGTCGTTTGTTTGTTTGTGTGGCCTCCTTGTCGCACTCTTTAGGGTGAAGAGCGCGCAGGAGAGAGTGGAGAAGAGGGACAAATACATCGAGAGCCTCTCGACATCCGGTGGCAGCAGCAGCTGGAAGCTGTCCAGCGTCCCCGAGCCGCTGAGCATCAACGTGGCGACCTTCGAGAAGCCTCTGAGGAAGCTGACGTTTGCGCATCTTCTGGAGGCCACCAACGGGTTCAGCAAGTCTTCCCTGGTCGGCTCGGGGGGGTTCGGCGAGGTGTACAAGGCGCACTTGAAGGACGGTTCGGTCGTGGCGATCAAGAAGCTCATCCACGTGACCGGGCAGGGCGACCGGGAGTTCATGGCGGAGATGGAAACGATCGGGAAGATCAAACACCGAAACCTGGTGCCCCTCCTGGGGTACTGCAAGGTCGGGGACGAGAGGCTTCTGGTGTACGAGTACATGAAGTGGGGGAGCCTCGAGGACGTGCTCCACAACAACCGGGACAAAAACGGCCCGAGCCTCGGCTGGGCGGCCCGGAAGAAGATCGCGGTGGGGTCCGCGAGGGGGCTCGCGTTCCTCCACCACAGCTGCCTCCCGCACATCATCCACCGCGACATGAAGTCGAGCAACGTCCTCGTGGACGACGGCCTCGAGGCCCGGGTGTCGGACTTCGGGATGGCCCGCCTCGTGAACGCGCTCGACACGCACCTGTGCGTGAGCACGCTCGCGGGGACCCCCGGGTACGTCCCCCCGGAGTACTACCAGAGCTTCCGGTGCACGACGAAGGGGGACGTGTACAGCTTCGGGGTCATACTCCTGGAGCTGCTCTCGGGTAAAAAGCCGATAAACACGCAGGAGTTTGGGGACGACAACAACCTCGTCAGCTGGGCGAAGCTTCTGCACAAGAGCGGAAGGAGCGATGAGATATTCGATCCGCAGCTGGTCGCTGATTCACCCGGCGACTCGGATGATCATCATCATCAGCAACTCAATGAGTACCTGAAGATCGCATTCGCGTGCCTCGAAGAGAAGCCTTACCAGAGGCCAACCATGATCCAAGTGATGGCCATGTTCAGAGCTTCATCGTCAATGCAATTAGGCGATTCTGCGGAGAGACACGACGATGCCGCCACCGTCTTGATCCACGAGTCGCCGGAAGGCGGCCCCTAGCTAGCAATGTTTGGGGTTCAGTTGGCCGGAGAAAAAGAGAGAAAACTTTGTACGATTTGTATGGATTTTGTCAGCAGTTCAGATTTTTTGTGATAAAGATATGGCACAAAAAATGTGTGGTGCTAGCTACTGGTTTTGGTTGAGATTGTTAATTTTGGCTGTTGTAGATATAACTATTACCGAAGGATACTCTTATTTAAACTTATGGCTCGAAAATAGATTTGTTATTAAATTTAGACGGAGTAATATAGCTTACGCAGTGTTTAAAACACAAAATTTACTTATAAACTTGTAAATATAGCACATACAGAGTAACATGTTTTGGGGGTTTGTTATTAAAGTTTAAAAAAAAATAGAAACCACTCTGTAATGTAGTTTATACAGAGTATTACGGAGTAGTAATTAGAGAGAAAAAACTTCCTTATGTTTTTGTGCTTAAAAAATATCTAGAAATTTGTGTCAACAAAAATAAAACTCCAACATAATGGTAAGTATAAGTATATTGCAAAATTATGCATTTTAAGTAAGAAGGGTATATTAATTAGTAGCCTACATTAAGGGTGTTCATCGGTCCAGAACCGAAAAAACTAGAAAATCGAAATCACTGAAAGTATAGGACCAGAAAACGGACCTGTTAGATTCCGGTCCGGACCTGTTTTTTCCGGTCCAGCCCGGGTAAAACACGGATTCTTTTTGTCAAGTTTTTAAAACTTGTTTATCAACAACGNGGGGTTCTATTACCTCATCTAGAATTAGTGCTAAGGATTGTGAAAGGCTTATTGAGAAAATGAAAACTGATCAACTCTGTTTTATATGGTATTATCAACTTTTGGTGTAGACTGTTTGTGATCCCTACTAAGGTGATGAAATAGGTTCAAGCTCTTTGTAGAAATTTCCTTTGGGGCTCAACCCAAGAAGGGAAAAGAATCCCTCTGGTAGCTTGGGAGGACATCTGTATGCCCAGAAAATATGGCGGGCTTGGTTTCAAAAACCTGTTATTGTTAGAATATAAGAAACATTTCTTGGGCCACAACCACAAGCTTGAGCTTGTGGTTGAGTTGGTTTTTTGACATGGTATCAGAGCCTTGTTGACTAAGAGGTCACGAGTTCGAAACTCAGTGCCACCCAATTTTTAAAAAATTAAAGTTTCACGTGCAAGACTCGGAAAAAAATTACGTCTGCACGTGAGGGGGCGTGTTAGAATATAAGAAACATTTCTTGGGCCACAACCACAAGCTTGACAGGTAACTTACTCCAAGTGAGAGACTGCTTTTAATGGAAAAACTTCTCCAAGTGAGAGACTGTTTTGCTGAGATGGATACCACTACTGCCTATAACCCAAATACATGATACACATGGTTATGGGAGAGAGACAGAAGGCAGACTGGGAAGGGTTGGTGTGGAATAAATTTACAATCCCAAAGCACAAATTCATCTTATGGTTGATTTGCTGGGAAAAACTTCAAACTAAATGCATGATGGTCAGATTCTTATCCATTGACACTTTATGCCAACTATGTCTGAAAGGTCAGGAGGATGTCCAACACCTATTATGTAGCTGTGATTACACTAAGGCAATCTACTGCAAGCTCTTGCCATGGTGTAACTATAACTTTGATGGCCAAAATCTTAAAGACTTGATGAGGGGATGTTTGAAGATACATTCAGTGAAGAAAAGAAGGAGAATTATCTCCATTTTTGCAACCACTGCTTATGCGATTTGGAAGGCACGAAATCAAAAAAAAAAAAATCAAGGGAAACAAAAAACCGAGGAGGTATTACAGGACATAGTATATCAAGTGGGTGTCTATTTGGAAGGGAAGAAAGCTTAGGAGTTTTATCCTTTTTTTTCGCTGCTCCATATTATTTTGTTTTTTAGGAGAAGTATGGGTGTTTACTGTATTTTGTAATGTGTGGTGACCTTTGGTGAAGAAATATATTTACTTTCGGTTTAAAAAAACTGAGCTTGATTTGAATTGATTTTTATTTTAGTCTTAATTTTTATATCCATTGGGCGTGTTTCAAAAAACTATATTAATGTAAAAAAATATTTTAATCAACAATTAAGTTTAAAATAAGTTTTTACTTCCGTTAGTTTGTGAAATTTCAAAAATATTATAAAGTTGTAATTAAATTATTTCCTTTATTGCAAGAACATGTTAAATGTCAAATGATCTAATACTCTAAATTGAAACATTATACTTTTTTTTAAAATTGTTTTTGTTTTTTATAATTATGGACATTTTGGGTAAAGGTCAATGATTGCAATTTTAAAAAGTAATAAAGATCAATAAAAAAATTTATATATTACATTTAAAAAATACTCCATATTAAAGTAAGAAAAAAAATAAAAACACAAAGTTGTGTTTATAATCACATACTTCTTATTAAAAATTAACAAAATTAAATTCTGATTTTACCGGTCCGACCCGGAAACTACTCGGTCAATGGACTGAAATTTTATTGGTCCTTAAAATTAAAATCGGAGACCGGTCCGGAATTTTACCGGTCTAGCCCGGAATCGGTTTTTCCAGTCCGGTCCGGTTTTCTGGTTCAACCCGCGGATCTTTTACACCCCTAGCCTACATGCTAAAATAATATACTCTTTGTCTCAAATTAAATTCCTTGATCGCTAAGTACATGCTCAAACTTTAATTGTTTTTTTTGTTGAATTTATTTTGGTTACTCATGTGATAAAAGAGTTCTCCTTATACTCCCTCCGTCCGGAAATATTCTTGTCATTTTCCTTTTTGGTCCGTCCGGAAATATTCTTCACATTTTCTTTTTTAGTATACTTTTTAAGGCTAAATATCAATAATACCCTTCTATTTTATCACAAATATACTTTTTTAGTACTTTTTTAATAATAAAAGGAGATTTAAAAGTTTATAGTATGTGCATTTTTAAAAATTTTGCATTTTTTTACTATTCCTTAATAAGTGTGCCAAGTCAACACGGGAAAAACATTTCCGGACGGAGGGAGTATAATTTAAGCATAAAAGCAATCAAAATACTTTAATGATAGTATAATCACGGCACACCAGAGTAGTTAACCAACCGAATTTTGGAATAAATATTACCAAGTGATTTGATTTCGTAATATTGGATTTAATCTCCATGTTTTAAAGATATCAAGCTAAGAAAAGTGGTTTGAACTCTCCAAGTAATATAAATGTACCATGTACTCCCTCTGTCTTTGATTAAACTTTGACTTTTAGATTTATTTTATCAAACATTTTCAAGACATTATTTTATCTAATTAATATACAATATATATTTTATTTAATTTTAGGACAAAGGTTGAAAATAATTAACCAAAAATATTCAAAAGTGGACAAATACTCAAGGACGGAGGTATTACTTGTTTTGGAATAATTATACGGAGTATAATGATACTATAATGCTTCTTACAATGAACTTGTTGAGGATGATTTTGGATAACGGTAATGAAGATCCAAAACACAAAACAACAAAAAAGAATACAAGCAAGCATTAATTCAACATCTATAAACTTGGATGGTGATGAAGATGCAAAACCAGAGTAAGCATTAGTGATCAGAATCCAAAAAAGATTACCAGTCGAAAAGGTAAGACTTGCATAATAACCGGTTCCACAATAATAACAATATTAACAATCCGGGGCTCTAGAAGAACGAGCCCCGGACCAGACATAGTAGAGGATGCATAGTACTAAAAAATATTGCCCCGAGAACAACAAGCTCGTCACTCCCGAGGAGAGACATTGTTAAAGGGGCAAGACATCCTTGAATAACGTTTCAAAGTAATAATAGTAATACTAACTAGGTCAACGGTTAAAATGCCACAACAACAGCCCCTTGATACATTATCATCTGGCTTGAAGTGTTCACTTGTCATCTACTTCTGCCTGCAGTGAACAAATGAAAACCATGAACCCATAACCAGACATTTTCAAGTCAAACTAGACAAACGTTGACTATTAAATAAATAAGAACGGCATTACATAATAATACAAATGTGATTTCACTAGATTTGTCTTGGGAAAAAACTTTCACAAGATTATTTTATGGTAAGTTTTTCAAATTTTATGGTAAGTTTTTCAAATTTTATTATGTTAGATACAAACGGTCAAGTGTACACCTAGAAAACTGCTAAAAGTCAAACTAGATTAATACATTCGGATGAAGGCAGTATTTCTTTACAACGTATTTTGAATCTAGGATGTCTAAGAGATTGTTCTCTCCAACTTATTCTTACTCCCTCTGTCCTAAAATTAACTTCTCATTTGACTTTTCACGGTCTCCAATGCGACACTTTGACCATCAATATCTCAATTTTTATATAAATATATTTTATAAAAATTATATATTTCAAAATTATATTCCAAAATGAAGCTATTGCTAATAAATTTATATGCAATTTCAATGTATTTTTTTCTTAATCTACGGTCAAAGTTTAAAAAGTTTGACTGCAAAAGTAAAACTAGGAAATTAATTTTAGGACGGAGGGAGTATTATTTAATCTTGTTGGAATCAATTCAGACTAGATTAGAAACAACTTTTAACATAACTACAATCGGACCAGACGAAGAGAATAAGCTCTAAGTGCAACTAGTTGCTTCATTGCTTGTGTGGCACCCAATTGGCAACAAGCAATTCCACAACGATAACTATAGCAAATACTCTGTATTAGAGATCATTAACATATCAAATATTAAAACTTCTAACGCACCTCTCCACTGCTCTCGCCATCCTCCTCCTTGTTCATTTCAGATTTGGACTTGTCAGACTCATCCCCGTCACCTCCTCCATCCTGTTTGTCAATCATAAAAAGACCCAAAACAGAAGCCTAAGACATATACTAAAGAAACAAGGAAACCAAAATGATTACATGAATCACAAAAGGTATATAATATGTTCACCATTTTCTTGTTGTAAGCTTGCAAGACTTTGCCATAATCTTTCTTGCGTTTGTCAGCTTCAGCTACGAATGGAGCTTTATCCTACAATTTGAGTAATATCATTAAAAAAGATACTCCGTAACCCAAAAGAGAAACATGTGTCTGAGATAAGCCGCCACGCCACAATATGATCAAATAAAATTCAAATGGCATATTGTATACCTCTTCAGACATAGAATTCCACTTCACGCCGCCCGCTTTCCCAACCTATCAAGTTCGTTAAAAAACATTACAACAAAAACACAGACATGATACATCACAATTGAAAGAAATTACGGTAATGTTGGCAGGAAAAAAAACAAGACAAAAAAGGACATAAAATTACTTACAACTGCAACTAACTTGTTATTGGGATGCTTACGTTTGAAATCAGTTCTGAACTGTTCCCTGTAAATCAACAAGGGTAATAAATGTCCATCAATTGACAGATTTTTTAGGCAAAAATGGGGCCCAAAAAACAATTACAACTCGTACATGAAAACGAAGAAAGCACTTGGGGGTCTTTTGGGTTTATTGGAATCCTTGCCATTCTTTCCTTTGGGATTCTTAACAGAAAACCTATTTCAAAACAAAGAAAAAAAAGACTCAGTAAAAATTAGCTAACACAATTGTGAAAGCGAAACATCATGAAATGTTAATTGCATGAGAGAATCCCTTACATTCTGTCAGCATTTCTTGAGCTGGCCTTTGGTTTTCCTCCTTTCATGTGGAATCTGAAAAACAAACCACAAAATCAGAAATCTGAAGCTGAACTGAACATAAAATCTGAAAATTTACAGATTTTGAAAGGATTCTGCGAGAAATGGAGAGAAAATTGGCAACAATAGAAAAGGCTTACTGTTGACGAGAGAAAGCTAGGGTTAAGGGTTGAACGTCTGGAGATGTCGAGGGCGAGGGAATGGAGAAGTACTCTGAAACACTGAAGACCAGAGGAGAGATTTTGGAGGAATAAAGGGAGTATTGTAAAAGGATAGTCATACTCACACTCCACCTAAACACTAACTTCACTCCACACAATAAATTCACTCCATTATTAATTCTAAAATTATTTTTACTACTTATTCAAAAAAATTGTTTTTAATCCATGACCATTTATAATTTTAATATTTTGATAAAAAATCTAGTTTGAATCATAATATAATAGTTTAATATAATAATTTTTTATTCTACTAAATACGGAGTACATTTTAATTGTTAAATATGATATCTTTTAAAAATAAAAGTTGTATTTTTAATAAAAATTGACATTTATTAACATTTATATAGATTTTTGTTCTTGAAAATAAATAAAAGAGAATAATAGTGAATAATTTTAAGATTATACTCCATATAAAAAAATTAACTAAAATTTATATAACAATCTTTTTAAAATAATAAAGTAACTATGTATATTTAAAAATGTTAAAATGCATATTGGTATAATACTTAGAAAATAGAAGATTGTATACAAAATCAATGGCAATTTAATGTATAAACAATAAAAGTTTTTTTAATTAATAAAAATTTGAAACAAGAGGCGCCAAAGTTTTATAATTAAAATTAAAGCTAAAATTTATATATTTTTATTTGAAAATTAATAAAATGAGATAAATGATGAATTGTTTTAAACATTTATTTATAATGTTTTTTTATAATTTTTTTAACATAATAAAGTTATATAAACTTTTTGAATGATAACATAATAATATATCGGACTGTATAAAGCGTGTTCTCGTTAAATTGAACTGATTTTAATAAAAATAAGTAATAAATAATAAGAATATGTTTAAGAGAACACGCTTTTAGGATGCATTCTCTTGAGAAGGTATATGGTACAACCGGATGTACGGTACATCCGGGTAGTACTCATTCTCGCAGAAATAAAATTAGCGTGGTACTCATTCTAAAATTATGCAGTACTCATTTTTACACATTGGTTCAATATTATTATAATATTCATCTACAAATAATGCAGTGTTCATTCTGAAACAAAATAGTACTCATTCTCAAATACTTCATTCTCATGTAGAATAAAATCCATGCCATAAACAATTTTTGGTTATACATAAAATTGGGTACAACCGGATGTATAATATAATTTGCCCATTCTCTTGCGCTGATCTGAAACTGATTTTTTTAAGAATGATTTGATCTGAATGGATGTGATTCAAATTCAATTTCAAATTATTGTTGTTGTTGTTGATGTTGTTGTTCTTGTTGTTGTTGTTGTTGTTATTGTTATTTAATAATAATAACTACCTGCATTTAAAATCGGTAACCACTTTCTATACGTAATTTCATTAGCATTAACATTGATGATAAAATTATAGTGGTCTGAAAACAACGAGTAGAGTGTTGAATAAAAATAATCACTTATATATAAAGTTGGGATACACGTCACCCTTTTATATATGTAGGTGGTACGGTATTTCTCTTTGTTTCTCAATGTGGGAACTCTAACACTCGCCTTCAAGTGATAACTAGGCTAGCCTAATCCGCTCTTGAACAAACAAGTCTAGCATTTCAATCTCTTATAGCTAGTTCATACAACTGACAGTGGCATATCAATCTCTTATGACCAACTCAACCCAAACCATAGATGAGTAGCTCATATCGCTAAACCCACGTCCAAACGTAGAGACGACAATTCTACCCGAATCTGACCTTTAATTTATTAATCTGACTGGAGCTTATAATATCTGATCTGAATCTGATTTGAAAACATAAATATCTCAAACCGACTCGATAAAATTTAATCCAAAGCCGACTCTTATCAGGTCGGGTTTGGGTCAATATATTTAACCAACTCGTACACGATCAGACTTGTAACAGACTTTTAAGAAGTTTTTAAAAACACTACATTTCTATATTCTATGTATTTTTGGTACACATGTTTTGAATGTTTTAAAACTAATTGTGTTTCTTTGTGTTTTATTTCTAATTGGAAATAAATCTTGTGTGTCATTCCCATGCTATTTTTTTGTACTCCGAATATTATTAGTTAAAATTTACTATGTAATTTTGTTAAAGGTTATTCATTCATAATTATTTTTTTTAATATTTTAAATTTCATGTCGTCTTTAAAATTTTAAATTTTTAATATATTCCAATCTAAATTTTTTCGTGAATACTTTTATTAGTATATAACCCCAATATGACCGTATCCGACCCGGTCGAATTTTAAACCCAAAAAATACATATGTAAAACCGACCGCCAAAATCAAACCCGAATCCAACCTAAATCGGGTCGGGTTTCAATATGTTCAAACCCGATCGAACCCCGGCCCGTTGTCATCCCTATCTAAATGTACAACTAGGAAGAATTGAATCTGGATGAGACCTACTCTTATATCATGATAAAATTCCAGTGATAACTAGAATAATGGAAAGAGTGTCGAATAAAATTAATCACTTGCATACAAACTCAGTAGTCACTTTTTAACCTAAAAGTTTAAACTGATGAATTGAACTTCATCTTTTTATATATGCTAGTAATATTTTTTGTTTTCTAATTTGGAAACTCTATCAATCGAAGAAAATGAATGAAACAATAAATGTGAATTTTTTTTGGAAGTACAAATGTGAATTCACTTCTTTTTCTTTCAAAGAAATATTATGAACTATGAGCCAATAAAAGAATGTTGAGGACATTTCGAAGTAATGAATAAAAGTTAAGTTTATTCAATTATTCTTTTAATCAATATGTGAAAAGATTAACTTTTTTAAACAAATAGGGGAAATAAAGACAAAAGTATATCATACTACTATAAAAAAAGTATATCATGTCGATTACATAAAGGACATTTGTGACTTTTTTTTCTTCGAAAAGCAAGTATGATATTTTTAATCTTGATGCACTAAAAAAGTATGGATAAATTTTTAGATAGGTTGGAATTCCATAGTTGGATATTGAAAAAAAATAACAAGAGTTAGAAAATATTGAAAAAAATAAAATGCTAAAAAGTTATTCAGTTAAATGATCACCTAAATAAATATGTAAAAAAATTCTAATTTTGGATAAAAAAGAATTCATTCAAATCTATGTTTGAGAAAATATGTTATAAATTTAGATATATATACTTTTATTGTATTCTATCATGTATAAATATATTTGTAATGTGTACTCTTACACTACAATGTCATTATACTCTTATTTTAATCTTAAAAGACTTATGACTATTATTTTGGTATTTTCATACTTTTTACTCATATCTAGGGAGATTTCTTCTTTTAAAAGATGATTTTATTATACTAATATTCAACACATATTTAGAGTAATTAATTACTAAATTTTGTCAAGTTTGTTGTGAAAAAATCAATGAGTATGCTGGGACATAAAAAGTATTTATTTAAAATCATATATAATTTATGACTAAAAAATGTCACATTAGTAATAAATACTCGGGTATCAAATAAATCATACAGAGTACTAGTAGTAAGGTGTCATGGCCTCCAACTAATTTTTGCATCTAGGGTAAAACAATTAAACTTCATGTACATTTGCTCCAATTAAAACTTAAGAGACACCAACTAAAATATGTTTCATTGCATACAATTAATTGTTTATAAAATAAAATTTCACAATACCTATTAAAAATTCACATATAATAAAATAGTTAAAATAAATTTCATTTCATTTTTTCCATTTAATATTATCTATTAAAAAAATTAGGGGACGCCTCAAATAACAGTGTTCCCGACTATACGAATTACAGGATTTGTAAAGTGTAATCACATTCGGTCTGTGACAACATTTTCAAATTTAATAAATTTTAAAATATATTTTATTTTTTAGGGGAATATACATTATAACTAAATACATAGTATCATTTTTAAAAAAAATTGTCTAATTTTAATTTTTATTATCTTAATAAAAAATATTTTATTTAATTAAATAATTAATCCATACACACAAAGAAACAAAATTCCGTAATTTTGTATTTGCATAGTAAAAAATACAATTGTTTTTTGAAATGGAAAAAGTTTTTTTAGGGGAATATACGTGATAAAAATGTTCACTTTTCATTTTTTTGCGAAATCAAACAAAACTTTTTTGAAATGGAGACTTTTTATTTTAAAAAAAAACTTTTTTTTTTGGTCGCGAATATAGTTAGAAATTTTGATGGAAGGAGAGTACTCCGTAATATTTACTGGATTAGTCCGTCTTTTTTCCATAAATCCAAAATCAATCATTTTCTGTGCTCAAGCTACAATTTCATGAGAGAATGAGTTTGGATGCGTAGAGTGAAGCAGAGATTCTCTCTTTCTTTCCTGGTTCCGATTTCTCAATGTTACAGTTTTATTGATTCTTGGATAGCGGAATCAAATCATCAATTGCGGGGAGACTAATCTGGGACAGGAGGGTATTTTCGGCATTCCATCTCTGTCTCTCTCTGTTGTTTTTTCATTTTCAAGTATTTCTGTGGATCATCGTTATTGAATGATGATTGAGTGTTTATTTTTTGCACAAGTGTTTTGCTATTTTCCATTTCTGTGACAGAGTTGTTATCTTGCGTGTGAATATTAATCCAAAATAGATTCAGTTGCGTTGGATTACAATTGGTAGATTTGGGTTTTCGAAATTCTGCTCGATTTTTTTCCAGTTTTCTCAGATCTTCATGTTCTTCCCTGGATATATAAGCAGTGGTTATGAATTCCTTGTAAAAATCCAAACTTTGATTGCCCCACTTTGTTTTCCTGAAGCTAGTTTTTTTTTCTTGCTTTTTTTTGGGTATAAAAATTATCTTCCTTTTCTGGAGTTGCTTCGCAATTATTACTATGTAAATGACATATTTGGAAATTAAAAGTAAAAAATCTAGGTAAGAAGGTAGGAGTTTGGAAATCACACGGATTGTGGATATATTTAATTATTTGGAACAAATACATTCCTTGAATTCAAGAGCTAATTGGATGGGGTTCGCACGTACGAGGGACACGCCCCACGTCCTATCAACTATACTGATAGGAGTCCTAGTCTACTGTCTGGGCCAATATTGGGGGACATGGGGGTTGGGGTTCAACCTTTTTTTTGAATTCAAGAGGGAATTGAAAAAGAGAGATGGAGTTAGTACATCAGTGAAAAGAACTGTACTTTAAGAGTGACTCGACATTATCAGTTCGATTGAAGTTTATTAGTGTCTCATCAGTTAACTCTTTTACGTTTTTATTGATTTGATGCAGATGTTTTTTATCGCTCTGCCTTTGTACTTGAAATTGTAATATCCAGCGCCACTACAGAATACATGGGTGGATTTGATGATCATGCTCGCATGATGGGAGATTGGATGCCGGCTAGTCCAAGTCCAAGGGCATTTTTCTCTTCAATCCTAGGTGCTGATCATGGGTCAAGGTCAACTACTGACCTGGAGGATGAAAATAAAACTGGAGCTCCTATTTCAGACCCCGAAGGGCATGCATCGTCAAGGTATAGTGATTTGAAGTGCACCGCACAAGCTGGTGAGCAAGGAGTTATGTTGAGTTCACTCTCTGAGCAGAAAGTGAGTTGCCGTGGAGGTCTATTGGAAAGAATCGCAGCTAGGGCTGGATTCAATGCCCCAAGGCTAAACACGGAAAGTATTCGTCCTGCTGATCATTCACAGACCCAAGCAGTTCGGTCTCCCTACTTGACAATTCCTCCTGGTCTCAGTCCAACTACCCTGCTAGATTCTCCTGTTTTTGTCTCAAATTCACTGGTAAGTTATTGTAATGTATATGTTGCGTAGCTCCTTACACGTAATGGACATCAAAAGCATAGAAGCATGGTCTACTGTTTTCCCCCATTTGCTTCCAGGTTAAGGGATTTTACCCTCATATATAAAGTTTAATAAAAGTGAGAGTTCTTAAACAACTTGCCTCATGGCACATGTCTTCTCATTCTGTTGTATGAAAAAGGAAAAAAAAGCATAGTTGCCGTATCCTTTTTGTGCTTCCAACTCAGTATATGAAAAATGTATCAAATTCTTTAATGGCATGTTTGGGAACTGGAATTTGGATTTCAAATCCAAATTTGGCTCAAATTCCATGCTTGGGAAATCTTAAAAATTTGGATTTGGATTTGGATTTGAGGCAAATTCGTCTAATTTATTACAAAGCTCAATTGCAAATCCATATGTCTCCACTTGTCATTTGAAGTTCAGGAATTCAAATTTTGGAATTGAAATGCAAGTGAAATGAAACGCTAGTTCCCAAACGCTACCTAAATAATTTATCTTGCTTGAGTACTTCCATGGTTTTGAAAAATGAGATTGGAATATGAATAGACGTGAATATTATTTCCACAGGTACAGCCATCTCCGACAACAGGAAAATTTTCATTTCCCTCATCAGGTGATGTTCCGAATTCAGCATTCTTTAGGGAGGCTCCTGATCAAAGGAAAGACAGGTCATTTGACTGCAATGATACGTCATCCTTCACTTTCAAACCAATCATGCCAACTGGGGCTTCCATATTTCCTGGCACATCTAACAAAGTANCCCCCCCCACTACTACCACAAAAAAACACCAAAACTCTCCCTAATCTCTTTCATAACTTGTTTATGCTTCAGTTACAGGTACCTCCATCCAGTTTAGTACATCAATCTTTTCCCAGTCTTCAGAGTTCAGTCCAATCAGAAAGCTCTCATGTCCCCCCAAATGTAGATACTCAAGTATATTCTCAGAATGGAACATTCCAACAGCATAGTTTCTCCAGATCATCTACTGAGAAACATAATGCGTGTCATGATGCCACACCTCAGTCGATAACTCTTAATATAGGTGCAGGCAGCATGGAGCATTCTTCCCTTCCTGATGAGCTGCAGTATGAGGATACTGATCAAAAAGGGTTTGGAGATCCCAACATTCTTGGTGGGTCCCCAGCTGAGGATGGTTATAACTGGAGAAAATATGGGCAGAAACAAGTGAAAGGAAGTGAGTATCCACGGAGTTACTACAAGTGCACCCATACAAACTGTCCAGTCAAGAAGAAAGTGGAGCAGTCTCAAGAGGGTCACATTACAGAGATAATCTACAAAGGAGCCCACAATCACCCAAAACCGAATAGAAGATCTGCACTTGGATCCTCAAATGGACTCAGCGACATGCAAATAGAAAATACAACAGAACAAACTAGAAGCGGAGGTAATTGTGATTTGCTTGGTTGGAGGAATGACAATCTTGAAGCAACAACATCTGCACCTTTGGGCTCAGAATATTGCAACGGGTCTTCACTACAGGCCCTGAATGGCACCCAGTTTGAATCAGGTGATCCAGTAGACAAGTCTTCTACTTTTTCAAATGATGAAGATGAAGATGACTGTGGAACACATGGAAGTGTATCACTCGGTTATGATGGTGGCGAAGGGGATGAGTCTGATTCAAAAAGAAGGTTTCACATATCGTCTGCGAGATTTCTGACTTACATTCCTTACAAATACACTCCATAAGTTTTTTTTAACATGCATGTATTTTTAGGAAGGTTGAGACTTATGCATCTGACGTGACTGGGGCAACCAGAGCCATCAGAGAGCCCAGAGTGGTGGTACAGACTACCAGTGAGGTGGACATACTTGATGATGGGTATCGTTGGCGTAAGTACGGGCAAAAGGTTGTCAAGGGGAATCCAAATCCAAGGTTTGTGAAGTTCACCCACCCAATGCTATCATTTCTGGATTGAAACCCGAAATTTAATTCCGGTCTCCGATGACTGATTAATCATTTTCTTCCTTCTTCCCTACCAATTTACAGGAGTTACTACAAGTGCACAAGTGCTGGTTGCACTGTCAGGAAACATGTGGAGAGGGCTTGTCATGATCTCAAGTCAGTGATAACCACCTACGAAGGGAAGCACAACCATGATGTTCCTGCGGCACGCAACAGCAGTCATGTTAATTCTGGAGTTTCAAACAGCATACCCTCACATGCAACTCCTCCCACCCAAGCCCATTTGCACAGGCCCACCCCCTCGCAACTCCATAACGCCATGCCAAGGTTTGAAGCGCCCTTTTCACTGGCTTCATTCGGGCTGCCCGGGAGGACACAGCCGGGTGCTACCCCAGGTTTTGGTCTTGGGATAAACCCTCAAGGCTTAACCAATATGGTAATGGCCAGATTTGGAGCTAACCAGGGAAAATTTCTTGGTCTTCCTGTTCATCCATATCTTGGACAACAACATCCAGGGAATGAAATGAGCTTTATGCTCTCCAAGGGAGAGCCAAAGGTGGAGCCTGTCTCTGACCCCCATGTCTTGAACATCTCTAATAGCTCTTCAGTTTCTCAACAAGTCATGAGTGGGTTATCCCTTGGACCTCATATGTAAGTTAACAATCTTTGGCTCTCAAATGAGAAGAAATGTTGAGTATATCCAATTGTGCTTTCCTATTTATTTGGTTATATAGAGCATTCTTTGTCCCTTTGATGTTCCAACTTATTGAACCTTGTGTTTTCGCTTGCTCACTTTGTACACAATTTGTTATCAGAGCGCTGTGTGTGCGGGCCCTCACGTGACAGGTGGGGCCGTGGGGTGGTCGGGGGCGGGGTCTTGTTCAATTGGGTATCACTGAAACTAAAAAAAAAAAGTGAAGGGAAGTTTCTGGTTCTCAAACTAAGAAGTTGAACATTTGAAATTTTGATGTGAGAAGCCTAACATTTGAATTGTTGAATCGACAAATATCTTCCCCTTTTTTGTCCATTTTTTGTTCCTCTCATCACTTTCTATCCTATATCACACTCTTTATCTCAATTAAATAGTCTAAAAAAAGTAAAATTGTTTGGTTAAAAATGATAGAGAGGAAAAAAAGAAACTATGTGAGTTATTAAAAAAAATTAGAAGTGAAAAAAAAATTATTTTTTGAATGTCCTAAAAAGAAAATTAGGACTATTAATTTGAGAAGAAGTATCTACTAAATTTTGTGTTAGATTCCTTTTTATTTTTATTTTTTAACATAAACTTCAATCATACTTCACAAATTAAGCTTTTTTAATTTGCGTCATTACACAATATCCTACAAATAGAGAAACAAAGACGTAATTTATAGGTCAAGTCATCTGTCATCTATCATTATTTTAAATAGTGGATTTACGTATAATGAAATCATGAAATTCACTTCAGTTTCAAAATTTGATCGCTTTTATTTACATATACTAACAACATTTGATCGTTTTTATTTAACATATTGAATTTGTAAGATAAATGATTAAATAATTTTGTACTCCCTAAATGTTTTTTTTAGTAAATCTAATAGGTGAATTTAGGTTACTCTCTCCGTTCCAATTTTAGTTGCATGTTTATTACGGAGTATTTCTAAGGTCAAACTTTAATTACTTTCTTTACTTATTTTCCTTATTAATTTGATAAAATAATATAATCATGTCAAATAAATTTTATTTATTAATTCTACCCCAATTTTCAAATAAATTCATTTAAAAATAACTTCAATCAAATATCGCAAACAACAAAATGCAAAGCTTTTTTAATTAAGCAATGGTCACACTTCATAAAGTTCAATAAAAAATCAATTTGAGACATTATTGAAATAAATGCATCGTATCTTAAGTTATAAATAACTCAATTTGAGACATTATTGAAATAAATGCATTGTATCTTAAGTTATAAATAACTCAATTTGAGACATTATTGAAATAATTCTTCAGATGAGACTAAAATATATTGTATTTTCCCACATAGGGCCATAAATATTTTTATTTCTCAAATATATCTTGATCAAAGAAGGTACAGGGTGTAGGGAGTATTCCTAAGGACATGATTGATAGTAAGCATATGTTGTTTTATAAGAGGAATAAGAATTTGTTTAATTCATTCTCATAGACAACACTAGTGATAGAATTATGAATTTCACCTTAATTCATTTTTATACCAATGTGCCATATTTCCATCAACAAGGTTTAATGGGGGGAAAACCTTGTGGAACTTTAATGATTTACAGTGCAACAATACATAGAAGAAGCTAATGAGGAACTATAATGTGGGTTCTACACAGAGGAGTTAGGATTATTATCAGCTAGTGGCTGGCACTTAAACAACCTAGTAGTGAGTAAAGTCCAACAACAGCAACAAGTGAGGTTTATGGGTTGGTTGTACGCTGATCTTGTCCCTACCTGTGAAAAGTAAAGTCTCTCTTCCCGAAAGACCATGGGCAGATTCTCACGTTGTCTATTGAGTTTGAACAGGCTGCGAAGACTTATACTCGAGCATCTCCGTCTTGTATCTCTCCTTATCTTTCATACCCTTTTCCTGATAAACCTAAGTGAAAGAGGAGGTAATTTAGAGTCATGCTACAACACCACCAAGGATGACACCAAGGTTGACACCACTAGTGTCCCACAGAGTCAAAACAATAATTTATCATGAGTCATGAGAGAAACCCACCAGTTTGATGCCAAGAGTTTGACACCAAGTGTTCCGCGAGTGGTGCTTCCATGATCCTAAGGTCCACATGTGAAATGTGGACCTCAAAATTTTCATGGGCCGACATGAGGATGTTTTATTTTTTTCAAAGAGCCCAATTCATCCAAAGTATTTATATACTAGGGTCCATAAAATGAGGGTAGACCTTAAGAACACAGAAGTATTTGCCGTGTTTCACACAAATATACATGCAGTCATTGTCTATGACACACATACAACCATTAACTATGCATGTCTATGAAAGACTTGGTGTCAAACCTGGTGGGTTTCTAGTATTTTTTATTTCAAATTGACGATTACTATCCGTGCGAAAAATAGCCTGATGGTGTCAAACTTGGGGTTATTGTAGCATTATTGGAGAATTTATGACCATATTTCTCATCAAATTCACGCAAGAAAAGAGGAAAGTTTATGAAATGAAAGCAGGCAAATCCTACCTGTTTCTCAGCGTCTGTGAGCCTGTTCCATAACACCCCGATTTCCTTGCTGATAGCTTTCGCATGGCCCTGGTGTGAAGGCTTCAGCTTCGAGTACTGTTCCGCGTAAAAAAAATTGTAGCCACTTAGGTTTTGCCGTGGTCGAGAGTGATCTGTTAAACTTAGCTGGTATTTCTTTGGAGTCTGCTTAGCATGTCCACTTGAAGTGGTAGCGCTCTGAGGTGAGTGTGTTTGCATTGGTTTGTGATAAAGAGCCCCGTTCAATATCTCCGAGCCCACGTTCACCGTGATTACATACCCATCCTCAAACTTTGCATCAATTGTGCCAATAACTGAGTTGCCAACTTCAAGACTGGGAGTCCCCATTTCTAAGGAATTGAATGCTTTGCTTGTAGGGTCTGTGCAAAAGAACCAAAAAAAGGTTCAAACTTACTGATATAAAAGAAGGAAAAATTCATGCCAGTACTCCCAAAATTGCATGATTTTATATAAGTACTCTGAGATTTAATGATTGATATTGATGCTCCCAGAATTTTCATATGTTTACATCGGTACTCCAACACTTACATATGTTTACATCAGTGGCCCAACATTTGGAGCATAGATATAAACATATATAAATTCTTGGTGCAGCGATGTAAACATACAAAAATTCTGGGAGCATCGGTGTCATTTACTGTCAGTTACTGAATCTCAGAGTATTTATATAAAATTGTGCAATCCTGGGAGTCGTAGTGTGAATTTTTCCTAAAAAGAAAACTCGTAGAGTTGACATTTTATAAGTCGACATATTAAGGTACCGGGGACAGAGGAAGGCTCTTCCTTGCGGAAGTAATAGACCTGCTCAAAGTGATATAGCAGAGAGAGGTAGTGCTTTCTTAAGATGAATGATGCGCTCGTTACACAGGATGGAAAAGTGAATGCCCCAACAACGTCTTCCCATCTTCGATCTCTAATAACCTGCAGGTTCCCGTGATATGACCCACAAAACTGTATTACAATATCACCTTGTGAAGTAATTACAACAATAATAACAACCTAGTTGGATCCTACGAGAGCAGGGTCTAGGGAGGGTGTGCACAGACCTTACCCCTACTTGAAAGTAGGGAGGCTGTTTCCGAGAGTCCCCCAGCTCAAGCAGCAAAAATAATACTCCCTCCATCCCAAAAAAACTCCCAATTTGACTTGGCACAAAGTTTAAGAAAAGTGAAAATGTATGGTTGAAAATGATGCAAAGGAGAGAGTGTGTGAGTGGTGAGCCACTCAAAGTTTTCCATAAAAGGAAAAAGGAGTCTTATTTTGGGACGTCCCAAAAAGAAACTAAGGAGTATTTTTTTTGGGACGAAGGGAGTAGATAAAGCCAAAGCCCAAAGCACGCAAGGCAAATAACAAACTAGTGGTTATTCAACAACAATAAATTTCAATATAATCCCAACTCAATTGGGGTCTAGAGGGTGAAGACTGAAGATTGACACAACCTTAGCACCCTCTAAAATAAACAAAGAAGCCCGAGACTTTGAGAGGCTACTTGCATTAGACCCCTGATGCATTCCTGCATTTACTACCCAAATTTCATATGAAATTACAAGGGAACGAAAGTAAAATGTGACATTTTGATTTAGTTCATAATTTATCTGCATCCTAAACATTCTCCATATGACTCTTTCAATTCTCAATTGGCAATAGATACGAAAAAGTGTAAACCCGAGTATCCTAGACCTATGTTTACATTCAGTTGATTATTATATTTCATCGCTCTTACAGTCTTACAAACACGAAATGATAGAGCTAAAATGCGGTATCATTGAGTACAATCAGATAAGTTGTATACTCCCATAGTCCAATCAGATCATGTTTTCATGTTTCTAAATTTTGTGATTGTAAGAATAAAAATATGCTATAACATTCTAGAATACAAATGTCCATTCCTCTCGGGTTCCATAGAAAATATTGGAAATGAATGACATAAAGAAATCACCAAGGTTCAAATGACATTGAACCTTAATGTCATAAGATGTCCGGTGCCCCGTTCGTAAAATTGACGGTTCCTACCCCCCCTAACCCCCCCGGTAAACCCCCCTACCCCGGCCCCGACCCGAACACATCCCCCCACCCCCTTCAATTGCACCCCACAATTGCACCCTGTAATACCTTTTCAATTCCGCCTCGTAAGGCAACCTCCACAAAGAGGCGATATAGGTCTAGAGGCTTTCCCGCTGCATTAGGAATCCTGAAAGAATGAGAAATCAAAATGGAATTATCACATTATCATATTATCATATTATAGTTATTATCATACTTTTTAAAATCATATATAGTGCGAAGCAAAAACATTAGTTTAAAGCAATGATAAAAAACTTCAATTTGAATAAGTGAAGAATCCAGTATTTCCTTCCATAATATAGTTTTTGAGTTTTCAATCTAAAAGCAATACATTTCATGCACGGTTAAGACTGCTACTTTCTCCGAGAAGTAAACCTATCCACACAATGCATTTCATCTTCAAATTGGTCATCTACTACAAGAACAACAAAGCCAAACTAAACCATGAACACCAGACTGATATCTCTGTTGTTTTTTAGCTTGAAATTCATAACAATTAAAACACTAAAAAAGTGTACTCCGTTTGTCCCGTAAAGTTCCATGTTTCCTAATTGGTCTATACCAACATAAGGTCTTGGTTTCTGACAAAGAAAAAAATGTATGGTTCGTGTTATTTCCTTTTCTCTACTTATATTTCAGCCACATATTTTTGCATTTCGCAATAATCGTACGGTGACAAATCTCAAGCCATATTGCGAGACAATTAGACAAAGGGAGTAATATTCATTACTTTCAAAGTAAAGATTGACAATTTAAACGTGCATATTCTTTTAAGCAAATTCTCTTTACATTTGTGAATAGTGTTCACTAAGAGTCTTTAAGACTCACATTGCCAAGTGACCCGTGGTTCCAAGAAAGTAAAGATTGACAATTTAAACGTGCATATTCTTTTAAGCAAATTCTCTTTACATTTGTGAATAGTGTTCACTAAGAGTCTTTAAGACTCACATTGCCAAGTGACCCGTGGTTCCAAGAACACTAATTGGTTTTTGGGGTGAACCAAGTATATCACATACAGATGCTCAAAAGCTTTCCAAGCAACATGTGGACATGAAATACTCCCTCCGTTCCTAAACTGTAATCGCACTTTACTTCTTAGTCTGCCTCAACATTATCCCTCATTTCTTTTCTAAGGAAAACAATATGTGACTCATATTATTATTTTTCTCCAAAACTTCGGTGTTGACTTCGGGGAGTTTAAAAAAGGGTTTGATTGAATAATACTCTCTGAGGCCTAGAGATATTGCATCAGGCTCATGATATAGCTCCTAACCCTAGGATTCTTGTTTGCCTATAAAAGACGCACACCCCGATCAGACTTACACCTCTACACACTATTATTATCTCTCTATGTATATTCATCATCTCCAAAGTCCATAGAGCTTCAAACTTCATCAATGGTCACCGATCCTATATAGTACGTGTACACTCCTAAATGTATTAGATACACACAATCCTTAGCATGGTACCATAAAAAAGGTCCGTAATTTTGAGTGGTTTGCTTTCCACGAAAACATAATTGTGTTAATTTATTTATCATATTTTTTTATTCTTAGTCATTATACCCATTCTTGAATACCAATGGATCGATTATCCATCGAGGTTAAAAAGTAAAAAGTGAATAGTTGATGTTCAAATAAAAAAGAGAAAGATTGAGAGCCACATATTTCATTACGAAATTGAAAACCCGAGAAGTTAGAGTTTATTTTGAGACAACCGAAAAAAGGTGTGAGTTTTGTTTTGAAACAAAGAGAGTAAATCTCAACAACAAAATTTTTATTTACTTTATTAAATAGGGATGGAGCTCATGGAGGGAGTACATATGAACCAGATAAACTTGAGTGACGCATATGGAAGATATAATCTACACATGCTAGACATGGAAATATTGCTAAAACCCTATTGGAAAAAGACTAAAGTAGAAGTAAAACATTGAAAATACACCAAGGTTCCCATGACATTGCCCGGCAATGTCATGGGATGACCCAAGGCGCTCCGTTCGTAATATTGACGGTTCCTACCCCTCCTAAACCCCCGGTAAACCCCATACCCCGCCCCGAACACACCCCCCCACCCCCTTCAATTGCACCCCACAAGTTGATTTTGACTTTGGAATCAAATTTTGACTCTAAAGTCAAATTCAACTTGTGGGGTGCAATTGAAGGGGGTGGGGGGTGTGCTCGGGTCGGGGCGGGGTAGGGGGGTTTACCAGGGGGTTAGGAGGGGTAGGAACCGTCAAATTTACGAACGAGGCACTGGAGCACCCCCGGGTCATCCCATGACATTGGGTTCCAATGTCATGGAACCCCACCCTTGAAAATATACCAAAATAAGACTTCCATGTGTTTATTCTCGAAATAAGAGTTAAAATGCATTTACATTACCAAACATGGTCATGTACATTACCAAAAAGTATAGTAATGTACACACGTACAACGCCACATTACAATGACATTACCACATTGTGAAGTCCTACTTCGAAAATGAAAACATGGAACTCCTATTTTGGTACTTTTTTCTATGTTTTAATCCTATTTAGGGTGATTTCTAAAACCCTATGGCCTGAAAAACTTATTGAGCTCTATAACCTCGAATAAACGAATGAAGAAGCAGCGAGAGCATAAAACTGTAAAAAGTTCTACTCGTATATACGAAAATGAAGGGAGGAAGAAAGAGAGGACAAACACGTATTCGTCGCCCAGGGAAATGTGAAAAGCTTGGAGATTTTGCCAGAAAAGCTCCGGGTTTCGAACGATCTCTTGGAACTCGGCTTGGGGCTTGGGGTAAATGAGAGGGCGATCGGAATGACCGGAAGCAGTGACCGCTGTTTCCATGGCTGAAGGAGTAATTCTTTGACAAATACTCAAGTAGATGAAGATAAAAATTACTCCCCACACAGCCACAAAATATTTCCACTTTCTATGAAAAAAACCATTTTTACCCCTATTTTTTCATACCCTATCTATCACATCACACTTTTTCACTAATAATCAAACTATCACATCTTACTTTTTCCCATCATATTATATTAAGGGCAAAATTGGAAAGTCAACCAAAATTACACTTTCCTTATTTTTCCCCAAAGTCAAAACCGGAAGAGTTTTGTGGAACGGAGGGAGTACTTATTAATCTCCTTACACTTTGACTTCACATAATTTAATAAAATTTTTAAAATGTTTATGGCTGCAATTTGTTTAAAAAAGATTACATCTTTTGCAAGTATTCATTATCAAAATCACTCAAGGATCTTTTAATATTAGAACCTAGTGTCATTGGACGTAGACACATACTATATCTGATATTGGAAATTTTAGTTTTGACTCTGCCAAAAAAAAAGTACTGCAATCGGTACCGGTGCAGTGGCTAGCGGTACCAATTTTGGTTCTGGAACCGACATCTCCAGTTCTCGGCCCAATTCAAGAATCTTGTTTTGCTAAGTTGATAATTTGATGCAAATGTGGTAGATGACTAAAATGCTTGTCTGGATGTAGTTGTTACGTGTAGAATAAGGAGAATTAGAAAGTATAAAGTGACAACATTTAATATTCCGGTAGTTCAAAAAATCAATGAGGTAAATATACATCGCTAATTTCGTGTATGAAGTTGTCGTTGTACTTTTAGACATGGAAGCAATCTTCTTCCTCTTCGACAAGATATTGCCAATGATATTTTTAAATCACTTTTTTCCATTGACATTGAACGAGATTGGGTTCTCACTATTCTCTGGAGGGTTCACGTACAACGTATGAAATTCATAATCCAATGCTTAAAATAATAGAGTAGTGTTAATCATCTCAATCTCCCAATCAATAAAATGTTGAAAATAATAATCATTTTCAACCTGAAGCATCTACTTCATAGCAATTTTGTAAATATCTAGTATGTACAAGCAATACTCACATCACTAATTTTTCATAAAGGCAACTTATGGAAGCAACGAATGATCACTCAAAGTATCGCGAAAACAAGTGGTATTGTTTATACATTCATAAACAAACATGTGAGAAAAATAAAGTAGTAAGATTAAAAAATTACACGTTAGATAGTTTTTCAACAATAAAAATTCATTCATATCAATCACATGAGCAAGATTAGACTTAACAAAGAAAACAAGTTGTTCTTTATAACTCAAAACTCTTTTAATCAGCATTTACACACTATTTTACTAGATTGTAATGTGCTTAAAAAAATGTTACCCTAGAGTACATGTTTTGTATCCTTAGACACACAACAAAATTTACAAAGTGCAATTAGAGTGATGCAGAGGTGCGGTTGGAATATATCGAGTTTCGTAGATTTACCGGAGGGTTAAGGCTAAGGGCGCATTGGAACAAATTAATGTACATCCAAGAACAGAAAAACTACCATGCACTTTCGATGTACATGAATTTTTTCATATAACACAAATTTAAAAATAAAAATTAAATAAATACATATGTTAACATAAGTAAAAGTATTTTTCAATCACATACTTCATCCATCCTAGTGAATTCGTCTGGTTAGACTTTTTCTAATTTGAATAAATTTTACTCCCTCCGTCCCTGAGTGTTTGTCCACTTTCATTTTTGCACACCATCCAATGCACTTCTTTAGTCCATTTTATCTTGTAATTTGTATATTAAAAAATTATAAAAATTATATATTAATAATCTATATGTTAAGACGAATCAAACAAGATCACACATGACTATTTTTAGGCTTACACATTGAGAGAATTTGATAAGTCAAAGTACTTAGATGAACAGTTCTAAAAGTCAAAAGTGGACGAACACTCAGGGACGGACCAGATAATAGTCCATTACACTAAAAATGTTTTACATATTAATACGTTTCAATAAAAATATTTTAAAAATTTCAAAATAAGCCTAATGAAATAGTTTTTATACTAATTTCTTAAGTTGAGGACAAAAATTTACCGCTTTGAATGTGTAATTTAAAAAAAGTAAACTAGACTAAGGTTGTATTTGATTGGGTAAAACATATATTCCTAGAAGAATATTTTCCAAATGAAAATAATTTCCAAGGAAAATTATTTTCCAATCATATTTTCTATTTTTTGGTAGGAAGGAAAATAATTTTTAAAAAAATCTTTTCTTTTTAATTAATATTTAAAATTAAAATTCCAAACATACAAATTCCAGTTTTTAAGTTCTATAACACATGAAAGATTTGAAACTCACAATTTGAATTCTTTGGATCAAAATGAAATCAAGGGAATCCACAATTCAAATTTTATGTTTTTAAAATTTAAGGTTTAAAAATATAAATTACGTTTTTAAAATTAAATATTAAAGAATTGAGATTTCAAATTGAAAATTAAAAATTCAATATTTAAAATTATAATTTAAAATTTAAAATTTCATATTTACAACTTAAAATTTAAAAATTAAGAATTAAGAATTAAAAATTTAATATTTACAACTTAAAATCTAAAATTAAAAATTAAAAATTAAAAATATAAAATAAAAGTTCTAGAAATTAACATTTAAAATTTACAATTTAAAATAAACAAATATTTAAAATAAAAAAATATTTAAGAGTTAAAACATAAAAACTAAAATTTAGAACTTAAAAAGTAAATTTTAAAAATTAAATTTAAAATAATAGTTTTTTTTTGAACCACATCACATCTTATTAACTCATCTCAATTAGTAGGTTATACAAACCTCAGTAATCCTCCCATCTCAAACCTACTTACAGGATACCACACTACTCTTTCTCATTTTACTATTAATGAAACATTGTATATTAAACTTAATATAGGATACACATTCATCCACCGTCATTTCCCTCCTTTGGTGCCATTTTGTGTTTCTGGCCTTCCAGATTGTGTAGCATATTGCCGCCCAAGCTGCTATCCAGACTCTTCTCTCCCTTCTAGCCCCATATTTACTCAACTTGTCACAGTAGTCTTGGAAGCTAGA
>OOIL02006555.1:3324382-3388200 GCA_900332095.2 Cuscuta campestris
CAACTTGTCACAGTAGTCTTGGAAGCTAGAGGCTTGGAGTATACATCCCAATGGCTCCATAACTTTCCTGTACAGCTGCTTGGAGAATAGGCATCCCCAAAATAAGTGGTTGTTATCCTCTTCCTCATTGTTACATAGTAGGCACTTGGTATCAATAGTGAGGAACTTGCTCAACCTCTGTCTTGTCTGTAGTCTCTTCTTCATAATCAGCCACATGTTGAATTGATGCTTGGGGATTGTTAGTCTATTCCACACCAAGTTAGCCCATTCTATTTTAGGGGTTTGGCCCATGAGCCAGAGATACCCTTCATCGGGTGTATAATCACCATTAACAAGCATCCCCTCAAATTCTGACCTCACTTTTATCATCCTCCTCCAATAATAGCAAGTATCCTGTTTTGGTGTGTATAATTCAATTTTAAAATATAAAGTTTAAAATTAAAAATTAATAATCTAAATTTAAACTAATATTTAAAGTCTAAAATTTAAAATTTGAGATATATATTTTAAATTTAGATTATGAATTCAAAAAATATAAAACTAAAATTTTAAAAAGTTTAAACCTAATATTAAAAAAATAAAGATTTAAAATTAAAAATTGAAAATATCAAATCTAAAATTTAAAATCAAAAATATAAACTTAAAAATTAAAATTAAAAAATTAAAAAAAAAAATTGAAATTTGAAATTTTAAAATCTAGAATTTAAAATTGAATCTATAAATTTTAATAATACAGATTAAAAGTTAAAGTTTAAAATTTAAAATTTAAAACCTAACACTTAAAATTTAAAATTTAAGATAAAAGTTTTGAAATTTAAGATTTAAAATTAAAAATATAGAAATAGTAAATAAGAATTTATACTTTAAAATAAAATTTTAAAATATAAAATCTAATAAACAACGGATCGAATACAAAATTGTTTTTATTTAAAAAATAATAATAATGCTAAGCTAATCAATTAAGAACAAAAAAATTAATCGAATTAGGTGGACGGAGGGGGTGAGTGTGGACACGAGAAGGGTAGAAGGTGAGGAGTTGGGGTGGGGTGGGTCGTAGGTGTATGTGGGGTCGAGGCATGGTGGTCGGGTTGGGGGCGGGGGAGGAAGGAGGTGTGGTAGGTGGGAGGGAAAGGAGTATGGAGTAGACGGGGGTGGTAGGGGGGATGGGCGTGAGTGGGGAACGAGCAATGAGAAAATGAAAATTTTCATCTGAATTTTAACAAAAATTATTTTCCCCTCATTGAGAAAAATTATTTTTTATCTACTAATGTCACAAAATACAGGAAAATATAATAAATTCTTTTTGAAAAATTTTTTCTTCTAAGAGAACAAATCATAGTTTTAAGAATCGAACCGATTCAAGTACTGGTCACTGGTCGACCCAGTGGTTAATGTGGTTAAACCAGTGATTTAAATACCCACACACAGATATATATATATATATGTGTGTGTGTGTGTGTATGTATGTATGTATGTATATATATATATGTATGTGTGTGTGTGTGTGTATATATATATATATAGATTTTGGTTCTGGTGAGAATGCGATCTTAGGAGAGAAATGAGAATGAATCTGGTGCTTTAGATTGTGCGATCTAAGGGTCAGGATTGCATCAAAATTGGATGCAACAAAATTGTTTGAAAATGCATCACATCGAAATGCATCATAATCCTTTGAAAATGCACTATCTCAAAATCTGAGCGCAAGATGCAATCTCAGCCGCACGATGCATCAGATCCAATGGCTAGATTTCATTCTCATTTCTCTCCACAAGGTGCATTCTCACAGGAACCGGCTCCTATATATAGATAGATAGATAGATATATATATATATATATATATATATATATATATATATATATATATATATATATATATATATATATATATATATATATATATATATATATATATATATATATATATATATATATATATATATATATATATATATATATATATATATATATATATATATATATATATATATATAAACACGAGAGAGGGTTTGGTACCCTCTAAAATAATGCTCTTTTTCCGTCAAAATTCTATGTACATTGTGCTTTGCAAGTTGTTCCTCGTTTCTTTTTTCCGATTGTACCCCAACGACGTCTAAACTCTTTCATTTAGCTCCCTGATTCGGCCCTCGTTTTGGTCCTTGAGTGATACTTTTCCAAAAAAATATAGGTCCGTTACTTTTTCCTGAAATCAATTCTACCTTTTTTCGCAATTGTTGATGGATACACCGGATTAGATATCTCTTGTATGTGTATCAATCTAACCACGTGTTGTTTGTTCGTAGTCTACGGATTAGCTTTGCTGGGAAGGTTTTTCACAGAGGTTTGCGATTTTCATGGAGTTTTGGGTTTTCATGGTTTTAAGTTTGCTAATTTTCCTAAATTTTGTTGTATTATATGTTTGACAGATTTCTTAAACAAAGTTATACTGGTGGTATGCTTTGAAAATGTTAGCTCCGTTCCTTGTTTCCTAAATTTCAAACCTTTTCTATGTAACTGATGACTGGTTTACAGAATATGATATCTGTTGTGTCAATATAAATCTATGTGCAGGTCTATTGTTCTTAATCTGGCTATTCTGAGGCTAGGCTTTGCTGTGGAAGATTTGTCCATGAGTGGATTTATGTGTTTTAAGGTTAGTTTCTTTTTCTTAATTATGCAGTAGTATTGTTTTAACAAAAATCTTTTAGAAAGAAATAAAAATGGTGTGCTCCAATTACTTTTGATATACTCCTCCACATAGTTGCTATAGCATTCCCCAATGTTTATATTGAAGTGTAGATAAAACTATTATTACCATGAAGACCCATTTGGCCTGGCAAGTCTTTGGATTTTTTGTGTGACTGTGCCATTGCCCTCTATTTGAGTTTTAGGGCCTTTTTGGGAACATCGTTAGATCTTAGCATTAGAATTTTGAAAAGGTTATCTATGGGCATCGTTCAGCATTAACGCTTTTAAATTAATCAACACCGTTAAAATTTTATCCAAAAGTTAACACTGAAAGAAAATGTTGTTCTCAAACGGGCCCTTAGTTTCTCAAACTGTAGTCTCGTGGTCTACCTATTAATGTCCTGCAATGATATGTGTTTTGTCCTTAACATACAAATCCCTTGGTGTGAGATTATGAGATTGTAGTGTTTTTTAGATGGCAACTTTGATTTCTGAAAAAATAGTGTATGGCTAATAGGATTGAATAGTTCAATTTTCAGTCCACTTTGCCCTTCTGCTGTCTAAACTCGGTTTCCCATTTATTTGTTGGACGCCACACTTTTACCACCACACAAATTGTAGATCTGCATGAAGTCAAGATCGTGACAGGGATGACCATCACCCTAGAACACCATCGGCAATGTGAAGGTCACCAATTAAAACATCCAAAAGTGCACCCTCAACTTAGTTCTACTCTGTGACATAAAAAAGAAACCAAGAAGACCTACACCAAGCGAAAAAAGGTCAATCTCGCTGTGTTTCTTTGCCACAGGGTCGATGAATCTGGAAGGAATGCCCCAACGCCAGGTGGCATGCTAGAACCTCATGGCCAACCACTTCGATTGGTGATACTGTGTCAAGTGTGTCTTAGCTATGTCTACGACACAGATTATTAATTCAAGCAGTTATCTCTTCATAAAAACTTTAATTTTGTTAGGATTACCACTATTCGATTCTTCAATAAAACATTTTTCTATATTAGTTCAGAATTGATATGTTATTTACTATTTTTCTACATTATTTCCTTATATTTTCGTATAAGCAAGAAAATGTGGGAGAACTTATTGCTATTGGTATCTAAACAGGTCATTTGCTTCAAGGAAACTTGTAAACTTTACTTTATACCTTCATATGGTTCAGCGACGTGGCTTTTTATATGCTCTGTTGTGGACAGTGCTGGTAAATTTCTTGTGTTCATTGTGATATGGGCATTTCATATTTTTTTATTTGTTGACTTGGTTGTCATTCAGCAAAGATAGTATATAATAGGGTTCTCCCTAGCACAAATTATGCTGCCAAGGATATCAATTTTGGAAATGGGACTCGAATGGCTATGTTACAAGGTGTTAATGAGCTTGCAGAAGCTGTGAAGGTTAATTTTACTCTTAATCCCCATCGTTCCATTTTTTTCCTTTCATTTTTTAAAAATAGCTTTCTCACTTTTTAGCTATTTGAAACCCTGTGTACGGATGCACCATATCCAGATAGAGTGAGAAATATGGAGTGTCATATATTTTCTGTTCTTAACCGATGTATGTAATTTCGAAATCCATTTAAGTGGTGTTATACTGACTTCATTGCAAATAATAGTTTTTTGTAGGTAACACTAATTGGAAATGTTTCTTTCTTTACACAATCTCCAGGGCCGTCATGTGATCATTGAGAGAAGTGAGGAAAACCTAAGGTGACAAACAATGCTGTCATTGTAGCCAAAAGTATTGTATTTAATAATAAGATAAAGAATGTTGGTGCAGAACTTGTGAAGCAGGTTCCCATTGCCACTAATTCTGCTGCTGAAGATGGTGGTGACCAACTCTACATAATACTCTCTTGAATGTGATGGGACTTGCACAGTGGGATTATTAAGATTGTAAAGTGGTGGCTCCTTCTCTTATGATTAACACTAAAACAAATAGGGATACAACATTGTTGAAGGGTAACACACAAAAATGAATTGTCCCACTTGCAAGCTCATTTGGAGTGGACAAAAACCCTACAAAGAGGCAATAAACACATCAAAAATAGGAAAGGAACCATACACACTACAAAAAAACTTGACAAAGTATAATATTTATGAGTCGAGCAAACAAATGCTCATTCTCACGTTTGAACATATATTATAATGTTTGAAACACCATTGAGTATGATATCTACACGTTGAATCTGTACTACTCTTAATATGCTTTTTTAAACAGCATACTATTCAAAAAACAATCAAATTAAAACAATAATACACCACAAATTCACAATAAAAACACCACAAAATCCACCCAAAAAATAATAGTATCACACCCAACCACAAATCTAATATCGGGCATCGAATTCCGCGCAACGCGCGTGCCATTGCTAGTATGTATATATATATATATATATATATATATATATATATATATATATATATATATATATATATATATATATATATAGGCCGGTTCCTGTAAAAATGCACCTTGTGGAGGGAAATGAGAATGAAATCTAGCCATTGGATTTGATGCATCGTGCGGCTCAGATTGCATCCTGCGCTTATATTTTGAGATAGTGCATTTTCAAAGGATTATGATGCATTTCGACGTGATGCATTTTCAAACCATTTTGTTGCACTTAATTTTGATGCAATCCTGACCCTTAGATCGCACAATCTAAAACACCAAATTCATTCTCATTTCTCTCCTAAGATCGCATTCTCACCAGAACCAAATATATATATATATATATATATATATATATATATATATATATATATATATATATATACATATATATATATATATATATATATAAAATTTTGTATAAAATAAAAACAACTCCTTTCATATGTACATAAAATTTAATGATATTTAATTGAGATTACAATCACTTTAATTTATTTTGTTAGTCAATTTATATTTAAAATAAAATTTACATATCGAGAAGTACATTAAAAGTTTTATAAAATAATGATATTTTTATTTTTCTTTATATATTTTGTCTAATATCCAAAAATAGTAAAATGAACTTTTTTTTCACGACACATATTCCGTATTAGAATTATTTCTATTTTTAAATGTCAAGAATCCTAATTTAAGAAATAAAAAAAACTTTTAATACATATTTACTCTTTTTATATGGAATATATATACAACATGAAATCAATATGATACAAAAAACGTTCTTGCTCGATTGGTTGAAAACTTGGGGTAACAACCAAGAGATTAAAGGTTCAAACTTTAATGATTTGATCGGGTTAACCGGCTGATTGTTACAGGTTCACATCGGTTCAATCGAGTTTTCAAAACTATGGAACAAATACAGCGAGGGACCGGGGTAGTTTCCCACAGTAGGAAAAACTTTGGGAATAAATTTCTGATTGTAGGATTGAATTCCTGAGAGGGAAGTGTTGGAGTTCCCACATCGAAAAATAAAGATGAGTATCATTTGCATATATTGAAGGGTGAAGCCCTACCTATCAGGTTAAGCTTTTGGGTTAGAATTGTGGATCCCGACTTTATATGCAAGTGATTAATTTTACTCGATACTCTATCCGTTGTTCTCGGCCCGCCGGAATTTTAACATGGTATCAGAGCAGGTCCGGTCTGGGTTTGATTGTTCCTGGTTGTTTGTATGTGGGTTTAGCAAAAATGAGTTACCCGTCTGTGGTTTGGGCTGAGTTGGCTAAAAAAAGATTGAGATGCCACCGCCAGTTGTGTGGGCTAGCTAGACCCGTTTGTCCAAGTGCTAACTAGGCCAAGCTAGTTACCACTTGCGGGGGAGTGTTGGAGTTCCCACATCGAAAAATAAAGATGAGTATCATTTGCATATATTGAAGGGTGAAGCCCTACCTATCAGCTTAAGCTTTTGGGTTAGAATTGTGGATCCTGACTTTATATGCAAGTGGTTAATTTTACTCGATACTCTATCCGTTGTTCTCGGCCCGCCGGAGTTTTACATGGTATCGGAGCCAAAACCCTAGGCACGTACCACTGATTCTCCCGATCGTATCCATCACGCCGAGCCCCTCTCTCGACGGAAATCTCTGGCCGTCGGCGACCAATCGGCGGTGATCACAGCGACGAACACGGCGACCGAAGTGTCTCGGTTAGGTCCTTCTCTGTTCGTGCGATTTGTGTTGTGAAGATCGGCAAATATGTCAACTCCAACAGCCTCAAAGAAAACTCGTTTGATTCACGATCCGTCCTCCGAGTATTATCTTCATCCTTCTGAAGGACCGGGTAATGCTCTTACTAAACATGTTTTGAAAGGTGAAAATTTTGATCGTGGGAAAAGACCATTGTTAATGCCTTGAAAGGTCGTAGCAAGGCAGGGTTTTTGTCGTCTGTTGGAATGCCTAAACCAACGGAGCCTATGGAACTTGAGGCGTGGGAGGCAAATAACTCCACAATTTGCAGTTGGATTTCAAATAGTGTTGATGAAACAATCCAACCGAGTATTGCTTCTCATACCGTTGTTCACGAGTTGTGGACTGATTTAAAGGCTCGTTATAGCACTGTGAATGAGCCTCACATTTACCAACTTGAAAGTGAATTGCAGAATCTTCGTCAAAAGGGACAGACGGTGGTTGCTCACTATAATCAATTTGTCACTCTTTGGAATAAATTGTATGGCATGGAAGATCCCACTTGCGGGTGCAAGTGTGAGGCGGCGGCACTGTTAAAGGAAAGAGCCGAACGATCAAAAACTCGTAAGTTTTTGTTGGGCCTTGATGATGATCAGTTCGGTAGTATTCGAGGTCAAATCCTTGGCACACAACCGTTGCTAGATTTAAACAAGGCATTTTATTTAATAACCCAAGAGGAGAGACATAAAAATGTGGTGCGTGCAAGGGACGATCACACTGACGCTATGGCGTTTGCTGCGCCTCGTGCAAGCTCTGATACCATGATAGAATTCAGGATGGGGTATGGACATCTGGATTAGGCAATAAGACACTTGGGTTGAACCGCATTAAAAGATTGAATCCAATCGATTAGTTAGTTCAACTCAAGAGCTTATATACCGGTTTATATTCTCTCTAAGTTTCGATGTGGGATACTCTTTTAACAGGAAGATTGGGATTCAATATCCCGAAAAGAGTTTTTTTTAAATAGGGCCTACAAAAAACGGGATTCAACATCCAAATTTTTCTAAAAAAGTTTTTCACTTTTGCAGGTGGGATTCCAACTTTAGGCATGTGAGAATTGGGTTTTTTAATGCATTAGAATAGTGGTATCCGTATGTATCCATCCTTATATAGCAAAGTATAGATTCCTTTTTTCATTTAAGTCTTCTTCCTCTACAACTCTCTATATATGATAATATAGCCAAAAAATTATATTTTAGATTACAAGATTTAAGAATCCAAAAGAGTAAAAGAAGATCTTCTTCTTTTGGAAGGTATGTAGTGTTTTACTTATCTTTTTTTTGTTTCATTAGCTATTTAATTATTAAAAAGTCCCTCCATTCCCATTTATATTACAATTTTTTTTCTTTTTTTCGATAACTTAAGTTTAATTATAAAATAAAAGATTATTGTTACCTCTTGTCTTTTAGAACTTTTGACGTAGTTTTTTAATTAGAAATTTTTATTTCTTATTAATATACCAATTTATAAATTAAATGATTTCAAAAAGTGAAAATAAGAGAGAATATGATAAAGTAGAAAAAAAGTGACAGAAGTTGTATTTAACAAATAACTTATTTTATATGTATTAGTGTGATGGATGAAGTGCAAAGAGATTCGCACGACATGTGGAGCCCATCATGCCAAAGAGATTCGCACGCTAGTTTGGGAAATTGCAAGCTATACCTGAACTCCCATTTCCGTATAAGGCGGATCATATGGGAGAAATACGGAATGTCAGTGAAGAGGCATATCTCTACTTGAATGATATTTCACGTGAAGCGTGGGCTCTATCTTATGATGGTGATTTTAGATGTGAGATTTTGACAACCAATAGTTCAGAGAGTTTTAATAATATGCTTAAGGGTTGTCGGATATTACCGGTCACAAGTAGAGTCCTTTCTAAATAACGTCAAGCCCGAAGCTTTGCAAGTCACTTCAACAGGAGATGGTTCTACCCAAGCAGATGATGTTTATGGAATTCCACCCCATGAAAGCAATGGATCCAACAGTTTTAATTGGTCAGGCTGCTGAGCATCTTTTATCATCCAGTTTTGGGACTACTACTTAACATTGCTAGCTACATTGGAGGAGCAACCTATGATAGTTTAAATGTGAACTCCATGGAAAGCATAAGTGGTTTTAATCTTTTTTGGACCTTGTAATGTAGTATTTGATACTTTAGACAATTTGTCATTTCATGGCATTTTATTTTACTTGAGCTTTGAGCATTACAAAGCATGCCCTTGTATTTTTTGTTCTTACTGTAATAAAATTGTTATTTTAAAAATGTAACATGATGAAGAATTGTAGCAAATTTAATTTGTCACAATTATAAAGTATCACTAGTATTATGTTTGCCATAATTAATTAATGATTGTAGCAATTAAAATATGCCACTAAACATGAGCTATTGTCACACAGTCTTGTGGCAACTTAAATTTGCTACTAAACATTAGGTTTTGTTGCAAAATATAATTTGTGGTAACTAAAATTTGTCACTAAATATGAGATTTTGTGGCAAAATTTTATTAGTGGCAAACCATAATTTGCTACAAAAACTATGACTTTTGTGGCAAATTTAAATTTGCCACAAATACCTTTTGTAACGGGGTATCTGTGGCAACCTTGTGGCAAAGTTCAAAATTGCTACAAATAGGTATTGTGGCTAATTTTTTATGTTTTGTGGCAAAATTTGGTGCCACAAAATGTCAAGTTTCTTGTAGTGCGAAGCCGTGAGTGAACAAAACATAAGTGGGCTGTTGTAGACTATGGCAACAACCAATATGTTACTAGTCATACTTCTCGAACAGATCCATCATCTATCTATAGCTACATGGTGGATCTCGAGAATAGAATTTGCACTTGTGGCCGAGGGTCTTCCGATGCAGTCCCATGTGTTCATGTTCATGCTGTTTTCCACTCTAAGCGTCAAGTTGCTGACAGTCTCATCCCACCGGTATATTCCGTTCAAAATTATCAACAGTGTTATAGTGGAGTGATTCATCCAGTTGTTTTTCAACCCAATTTAGATATTGGTGACTTTCGTGTCAATCCACCAATAAGGCCGGAGGGAGAGATTCCGATCCACGTTCAGGAAGACATAAGCGTAACCGGTACATTGGTGAGATGGATCGAAGAGCTACCAGAGGAGGATGAATATATACATCTACCACACTTAATGTAACTTTATTGGTCTTTTTGTTGGATGTATCTTGTTCAATAAAAATTTCTTTCATTATGTTTTTGTTTATGAAAAACTTCAATTTTTGTTCAATTTTTTAGATTTTAAATGTTTATATTAGTAATTATACACCTCCCATTCAAAATTAGTAATTATTTGTATTATTTAAAATAATCAGGATTCTAAAACACTAAAAAGGCAAACAAAAAAAATATATGTACTTCACTTACGGTTTTTTAATTGCCCATGCAAATTCCATAATTATTTACTTTTAAAAATCAGGATTTGTAAACCCGAAAACTAAAAAAAAAATTGAGAAGTGAAAATCGGGATTTGATATCCCGTTCTTCCCAATTGGGAATTTGAAGCTAAAACCCTTCCCTGTGGCCTAATTTCTCCCAGGGACCGGGTAGGTAGACCTGGCAAAAAATGACCCGACCTGTTTTTGACCCGAAACCCGATCCGAAAACATTGGGTTTTGAACAAAGGTTTTTATGACCGAACCCGAAGTTGACCGAACCCGAAATGACCTGCTAAAAATGGGTCAAACCCGACCGAACCCGAACCCGACCTGACCGACCTGCTAAAGTAAGAATTTTTCAAAATCATACACTTTAGTACTCGTTTTTAGTGTATAAATTTATATTTTCAGACAAGATTTTAATGATATTGCATAATTATCTTACTTTTTTCTAAAACTTAAGCATTTTTAAATTCCTTATATTGATTTATATATCTAAAAATTACTTCATAATTTATAATAAAATAATCTAATAAATTTAATACATTTTTTTGATATTTTAAACTTATTAAATAGAAAATGTAAGTGTTAATGTGAATTTAAAAATTTTAAAAACCAAAGTCATAATCTGTTGGGTCAACCCGAACCCGATGATACTGGGTCATGAACATAGAGTTCTCAACCCGAACCCGAATTGATCCGAACCGGAAATAACCCGAACTCGAAGTGACCGAACCCGAACCCGACCTGACCGACCGATTTGCCAGCTCTACGGGTGGGTAATAATGACTTAATGAGTAAGAAAGTCGTGTAGCCGCGGCTAGATTTATTCCCTAGTCAAACCAAATATCTTTTGGTTAGTAATAAGATAAGGGTTTGAAAGATAAGATCGTTCCTCGTCAATCCAAATCCCTTTCTTTGATGATGCACTGCAATGTCCTTTCTCCATTTTTTAATTCCTTCCACAGCTGCTGATATCACTATATAACTCCATAACCGAAGCTTCATGTCCGGACAACCATGGCCAGCCTCTTCCGGAAAGTCTGGGAATCTGTTTCTGGCAGTTCGCTTCCGAGTCCCGGGTCCAAAGGTTACCGGAGCGATGGATTTAGACAGCAGATGTGTGTGATGCCGGCGTCATCGTCGGCGGGGGAGTTCGATCGGATTCCGACCGATATATTCATTGTGATCTTAAAGCTCCTCGGCCCCAAGGAGGCTGCGAAGCTCGCCGCCGTCTGTAAGCTGTGGAGATTCGTCGTTTCAGATAACCGGCTCTGGGTTCACTTCCTCCAGAACCAGCAGGAGCCTTGGGATTCTATATTCTTCGCTGAAACTCACTTGCGATCTGGTCATCCTCTTCGGTACTAGCCCTCTCTCTCTCTCTCTCTCTCTTTTTAACCTTTTGAAGCTCTTTACTGTCTCGTAGATATCAGTTCTTTTCTGTTTTTAGGGGAAAAAACATAAATCAAAGAAATGAAAAGTGTGAAGTTTACTACAGTACTAAATTATCCACTTAAAATAAATGAATGAAACCCTTAATGAATAACTAGAATAAGTATGGGATAAATCGGAGAGAACTCATTTGGGGTGAGTTAAGTGCTTAATTTGTTTGGTGGCTTCTTAGGAGTCTTAATTAATCTTATCTAGGTGCCCTAGAAGATTTTCATGGGTTTCTAGTCAGTTTCATTTTTCTCCCCATCTAAATGGTGCATTATGTTTTATGTTGGAAATATATGTTGGTATTCAAAATTCTCTGATGGGGACGTAAAGTATCTGGAACATGTATGGAGCATCTGTTTTTATATTTATAAAAGAAATCCGACCAAGCTTTCCAAGGATGAACCAACTTTCCAACACATCTGTACAGAAAGTATTCCAATACTACATTGTAGTATTTAAATACTCGACGTATTTGTTGGGATGAACCTACACAACTTTACGGGTAGTATATATTCGAATAGTAGAATGTCCCAAGTCCCAACCTCTCGTTAAAAATTGCTCGAAAGTAAGTGTTCGATTACTCGCTAGCAGTATCCGAATATTGGGTATTCCGGCCTTCCGTTAAATTCACTGGAAGGTAAGAATTCAAATATTTATTTTAGTATTCGAATACTTCTGTACCTTTCTCGGAAACCATTCGAAAGCTGATGAATTTTCCATAAGGTAGCACTTACCAAAATAAAAATTTTCCTAGGTAAGCTGGCAGCTTGACCCAGTCAAGGCCCCCTTGGACCCCTCTAGGGTTTGTCGCCCCCCGACACCCGCTCCTTGGTTTTTGAAGTCATAACATTATTGAACAAATGTATATTCCACACCTCCTAATTCGTATCAATTTTTTTATGACTTCATGTCTGGTCTTTATGTAAATCCAAATGTACAAAATAGCACGATGACACTAAGATCACCAATGTTTTTTTTAATTACTTCATTTTTTTCTCCACATTATTGCACTAATATTACTTTCTCAATTTCAAGCTTAGTTGTGTTTTCTTATAACTTTCACGGGTTTACTTTCCAAATGGTGGTTGAAGTGATGAGTTAACTCTCTAGGAAAATAACATTCCCTCTTTCATGGTTTTTTTGGTACATCTTTCATGGGTTTATGTTTTACTATTTTTTAGTTCAACCTAAAATCAACCCGCCCAATTTGTTTGTAACTCTAAATTTCATAAAAAACGTAAAATATAATGAAAATCGGTTTCTTTTGCTTAAGCTGGACTGTGTTTTTATAACTAAAGTGAAGTTATAATCAAAACTTCTTTTTGGAACGGAGGTTCTTAAAAAGAAAAATGAAAACTTAATCGACTCGATTGCATCAGCTTCACAATATAGTTTATTTACAGTTATACTACATCTGTCAAACTTTCTATTGCTATTAGTTTTTAGAGGTTGATTTTCAACACTTCATTGTATCTAAAAAATATTAATGCACTTGCCCCAAACAAGAATTATGCTTCAGAAATTTTAACTCTTAAAGATCAAATATTTTAGATTTTTATTTACGTTAGGTTAACAAGATTTTAGTGATTTAACTCAATGGAACAATACTTAAAACAAAGTTTGATACACAATATTAGATTAGTGTGTTTGAATACTCATTTTGAGCAAATATAAGTTTTTAAAATAAAAGTATTACAAGGAGGGTGTGTATGTTTGTGTATATATACTGGAATATCTGTATTTTTTTAACATTTGAATCAAAACTCATATTTCTGTTTGCATTTCCAATTTTCCATTTGAAATATTCAAGTTTGAATTGTCCTATTTGAATACAGATCGAGCCAAAATTATTCATATTGTTTACAACCCTATCTACTAGCCTCAATGGTTGTGATTTTGATTTGCCAGTAGCATTTCACCTAAATTAGTATATACGGAGTAGCTTATATACCTAAGGAAGAATAAGTGGCAGGCATAGGTCTTTGAACTTATTGGTGGGTTGCCATGTGCAGGGCATTTGCTAATCCGGTTGCTGAACTTTCATTCATGCATATTTATGGCCAACGTGCCAAGGTTCCTGGAACTATGATTATTGATGGTGCGCACTAGGATATTGTTTCTACTCTGTTTTATGTAGGACAGACCATTAGGACTCTGGTTGATTTTTACTTAATTAATTATGTGCATTCAAAACAGCATTTAAAGGCTAGTACCTTGTAAAATATTCTCTCTTGTGATCTTATTAATTCATTTCTCCTTTTTATGAAAAGGTGGTTCTGGCTATTGTAAATATGGATGGAGTAAATATACTCGTCCATCGGGGAGATCAGCCACATTTTTAGTAAGCTTTCTTATATGCTTCCCATAGTAATTGGCAGCTCACTCTTTAAAAGACAATTATATAGAAGCGAGATGCTCTCTCTATTAACCATTTGCTATCAAAGTTTAATTTTTTCATTTTCTGGACTTCTCTTTTGCCTAGGAGTTTGGTAACATTGAATCTCCAATGTATTCTAGGCTGAGGCATTTCTTCACAACGATATATAGCAGGTTTGCCTTTCTTAGTTAGTTTTGTATCATAGATGTTTGCCAATATATTTAGAGAAATAAGCATCTATCTTTGGAGAAACAAGGGTATAATATTGAGAAGATTTGAGAAAAGATAAATCTTACCAAGCTCGAGACATAAACTTTTTGTTGAAAAAATTTCAAACATATATTTCCAAATAAAATAAAAATAAAAAGAACTGAATCTACAACCCATATATTGCTTCACTATGGTTGGGTTGATCATCTGCACTTTTTGGCTTATGTTTCTTTGGGAATCTCTTTTGCGAAATCAGCTCATGTTTCATTTGGCTTCTTTTGGATGGAAGAATTTTGGACATGGCAAGGGCGCAAGGCTTTGTTTTCTGGAAAGAAGTGAAAATAGATAGCTACTATTCCTTTGATAATCTATTTGACCATTTGAAACTAGAAGCAAAATGATTTAAAAATTTTGGAAATTTGTATTGGTAGAATCAACTGATGTTTTGCACACCTAAATTATGTCCATTTATTAATCCTAGGTAAAAAATAAAGGTGGCTCTTTCTTTCCATCTTATGGATTTCTTGTTGTAAATGTTTTCCCAGTAGTATCTAGGTTTTTGTTTTATTTGTTTTTATTTTATTTTGTGTGTTTTTCAAGTGACATTTTTATTTTACATTAAATGAAAGCATTTGGTCACTCTTTTTACATGGTTCCTTTGCAGGATGCAGGTGAAAACGTCAACACAACCGATTATTGTGTCCCTTCCAATATGCCATTGTGATGGTGAGCCTCCTTGTTATATTGCATCTCTCCTATTCTTTGTCCATCTTGAGAATTCTCACCTTCAATTGTTTGTATGTATGTGCACACAGCTAGGTTGATCGATGTAATATTTTCTGGAGTAATTTATAGCCTATTTAATGCTCCCTCCATCCCGAATTTATTCGGTCTAGTTTGACTTCACGGAGTTTAAGAAAGTTGTTGGAAAAAAAGTGGGTGGTTGGAATTTATTTAGAAGAAAGAAAGATTGTGGACAACATATTCTTTCCTTTTGTGACGGTCTAAAAACAAAAGTGAGATGATAAATTCGGGATGTGGGGAGCATGGATGTGGGGAGCATGTTTGAACTTTTATGCCATTCATATGCACAATGTCATATTTTTTACTCCTCTATATGGTTTTACACTTCAGATCTTAAATCTCGCAAATTACCTGGGAAGGATCTAGAAGAAGCTATCCTCCCAGCTTGTGTGTGTGCGTGCGCCATTTATATTGATCCTTGAAATGTGTAGAAAGAGTAGATAAAATACATGAGCTACATTAGTTTTAAACCTTTTTCTTTTGTTGATTTTGTATTCTATATATTTGAACTTTCATATGCAAAGTGTCTTACATGTTTCACTATATGGATTTCAACATTAGACGTCGAATCTGACAAATTATCTCGGAAGCAGCTAAATGAAGCTATCCTTTCGGCATTATTTGACATGCATGTTCCTGCTGTTTGTGCCATTAACCAGGTTTTTATGTCGTTAAATTATTTTTCTGCTGTTTTTTTCGATTAACGATGGCTGTAAGCTTCATGTGCCCTTGTAAATTGGGGGTAAAGATTGTGAACGATGTTATTATATTTGTTGAGTTGAACCTTTTGGCCTGATTTTTTAATTAAAAAAAGAGATGTATCGATCATGATCTTCTATTTGATAGTAAAACAGCATAATGCATTTTCTTGCTGCACAATTTTAAGGGGTGTCTTGATGATGTAATACCATAGCTTAGTTTTTAGCAGTAAAAAAGCAGTAACCATATGTGACATATTTTAGAAAACTAGCCAGTTCACCCTTTATGGGAAAGGAAATCTAACATAACTAGATATTATCACTGAAAATAATGAGAACCGAAATCTAATACACCCCGGTTCATAACATTGGGTATCAATGTGGGGCACCTATGGTGCTCCGTTCGAAAATTTGATGGTTCCTACCCCCGGTCCCCTCCCTTTTGCCGATTGGCTACAGTGATCACTGTAGGCAATCGGCGAGGGGGGGAGGGGGTTTTACGGAGGGGGTTGGGGGTAGGAACCATCAATTTTTCAAAATTGATACCCAAGGTCACATTAACCGTCCCCAATTTAATATGCACTTTGGCATTGTCTATCAATTCATTCATTTGCATGTGTTAATCTACATGCTTTCTTTGTACACTTAAAATAGAGTATCTTTTTAAACATATTGTTGTGACTTGCTCCTTTTTAAAAGTGCAGGCAGTTTTAGCTTTGTTTGCGGCAAGGCGGACATCGGGAATAGTTATCAATATTGGTTTTCACCAGACATCTGTTGTTCCAAGTAAGACATGGTTTTTTAAACTATGAATGTAATGCATTGCAATATGCACGCTCTTAGTGTTTTGCATTTTTGTTGTTGTAGTTCTACATGGCCAAATACTGCACAATGTTGGCGTGGAAACAATAGGAATAGGAGCTTTGAAACTTACAAGTTTCCTCAAGGAGCAGATGCAGCAAAAGAACATATATTTTGGCTCACTTTACACTGTACGCACATTAAAGGAGGTATGGCTTTTTTTTCTTCTCAATTCTCAGGAGGCCTTCAATCAACTTGGTATAATATAGAAACTTTGTGGATACTAGAATCACACCCGTGCATTGCACGACACGAAATTCAATATGAAAGGGTGTAATGATGTTCGTTAAGGGAATTGTGTAATGCTCCGTTTAATTTTCCAAGTAAATAAGGGAAGAAACCTAGCCAGATATGCACAATCTCTGAAATCTAAAATTTGCAAAGATTGAAGATGTGTAAAGAAGATTGATGTAAAAGAAGGTTTTCCTATGTGACGGGAACACTATTCACAGTAATAGTCTTCCTTTTATATTCTTGTTTTAAATGTAAAAACCTTTTAAGACTTGAAAAGAGAAAAAAAATAAGAACAGTGAAGTACAACTCTTAAATTTTCAAAATGATTTATTTTTAAATGATGTTATCAAATATCTTACCTGCTACTCTTCAGAGATGGTTTAGGGAGGTTTTGTGTGCATAAAATTGCACATTATAATCTCCAATAACGATCTAGTAAAGTTCAGATTTGTAATCTTGGAGTCACTTTGCATTTCTCCTTATTATTTTCTCAGAAGCCACAAAAAATTAGTGTGTTTTGTGGTATGTTTTTGATGTGTGTTCTTTAGTGGACGTGCAGAATCTCTGCTATGTTGCTCCCGATTATGAAGCTGAGCAATCCAAAGACACACTAGCCTCATTTCAAGTTCCATCAGAAGGTGTCTTTACACTTGATCAAGAACGGTTTCGAACAGGAGAAATTCTGTTCCAGCCTCATATAGCAGGAGTGTAAGTCCATGCCATTTTATTCTACAAATTAATGTGAACTATTGGCCGATTCTGTTTACGCTTTTCTTTCTCGTAGCTGTACTGCTCATTTAATGAGTGCACTTCCATATTCATGCCCTTCGTGCAGGCGTGCCATGGGATTACACCATGCTCTTGCATTGTGCATGGTGCACTGTCAAGAAGCAGAACTCGTTGCCGATGATGCTTGGTATAGAACTGTGATCTTGGCAGGCGGTACTGCATGTTTGCATGGGCTAGCTGGTAAACAGAAGCTTTTCTTACTGTTGTTTTTCCCTTTGGTATATCACCATCATATGCACATGTGAACTTTATACAAGTGGGGTACAAGAAAAACCCAAAGATTACTTTAAAGTTTAACACTATGTTTGGTTTAAGGAATTTGAAAGGTAAAGAAAAGAAAATGAGATGGAAAACAGTTTTTCTGAGAGGAAAGGAAAAGAAAAGTGGAAGGAAAAGAAAATCAGAAGACAAAATGTTCTAAAAGAAGGGAAAAACAAATTCCTCTCATTTGGCGAGGAAAATAAGAGAATCGTTTTCTTTTCTTTTCCTTCTGAGTTCCTTGAACAGTTGAACCAAACATAGTGTAAAGGAAATTAATACTGCATCATAAAGATTCAACTGAACTGCTTTCTTTGCACTGCATCTCCAGAAAGATTAGAGAAGGAAGTTTGTGGTCTTCTTCCCCCATCAATGTCTTTTGGCGTTAGAGTACTTCCTCCCCCTCATGGTGTAGATTCTGCATGGTATGGAGCAAAGCTCATCAGCAATGTAAGCTACTGCAAAACGTCTCTCGGCTTATTTAATTCTAAAAAATGCTTTCAAGCTCTAATATCATGTTAGATCCGGAATATTATACTCCATATATCGCTCCCACCGTCCCTAAATAATGTTTCACATCAACATTAAGATTTAAGAGCATCATGGTTATTAGAAAAATGAGAAAATGTGTGGTTTGAAGATTTATCTTGAAGATGAGTACTAGATTTGTGTTTTTTTGGGGAGCTGATATTGTAACTCTGTCTAAAAACCCTTTAAGAGCTCCCCAATTACAAACACATCTGAGGGTATTTTAGACAAAATACAGTTGAAAGGGACTGAGAATAGCCAAATGCGAGTGGCCATAACATCTTTTTTTTGTTGTTGCACAGTTGAGTACCTTTCCCTCTTCCTGGTGTGTGACAAAAAAGCAATTCCGCCAGAGGTCCAGACACAATCTTATATGGTAATAACCTGAGTGTAAGTTTATGAGTAAATCAATTCTTCTTCTTCTTTTTCTTTCAATCTGTTGTACAAAAAAAGTTGGGATGAAGCAACAAATCATATCTGTAAGTAGTATCATATATGCACATGGCGGTGGGGGTATAGATGATATACTTGTGTACTATATACCTTTTTTGTATTATAGTTTTATCCTTTTTATTGTATTATGGGTAAGGTCTGGGTATACACACACACTCGACACTTTACATTTTTGTGAGATTCTACTGGGTTGTAAAATTGTTACTGTTGTATGGGTTTGTCTTCATATTACTACTAGTTTCTTTCCAATTTAAGTTGCATACTATTTAAATAGTGAAACTTTAATCATTTTTTACTCATTACAGATACTCATTTGATAAAACTCATGACACTTCTTTTCATGTACAACTTTTGATTTAGTTTTCAAATGTATAAATTTAATTCCTTAGTCTAACTCAATTTTTCATATAAATTTATTTAAAAATAATTTAAATCAAACATCGTAAACAATAAGAGATAATTTAAACTGAAATGCTTGGAACATTTTATTGTTGGTTCAGTCAAAAAAAGGATTTGAGTTTTATTTTATACTCCTACATAAATATGACCATGGTACTATGTTATTGACCACAAAAGTATTACTCCGTAAGCACATACCAATTTCTCTTAAAAAATGATTCGACTAATTCCTTCTAATGTAATGTAAAATTTATACTTGTAAGGAATGTAATGTGGTTTTTATTCTTTGGAAAAATAATTTATAATAATCCTGGTTAACTTTGGCCAAAATTATCCACTTTTCAACATTATGTCCTTCCTTCGTCTTTAAAAAATTGTTACAATGAGACTTTTTGGGTGTAATTGTGATACTCTTTGACCATGAATTAAATATAGTTTAAAATAATTATATATTATAAAAATGTTATACTTCAAAACTATATTTTAAAATAAATTCAATTTTACTAAATTTACATTATACCTAAATATACTTTTTCCATAACTTGCAGTCAAAGGGTGTCACAGTTTGACAAAAAAGTCAAACTGTAGCAATCTTTTAGGGACAGATGTTACAATAATTTCACCTTTTTTTTGTTTGCGCGTTTTGGATCGATTTTAGAAGGGTAATAGCACTCTAATGGTATTTTTAGAAAAAGTCTATTTTGTGCAACAAAATTAATGTTGGAATTATTTAATGTAATTCTTTTTAATTGAAATTGTGTTTTTTAAAATTATAAAATTATGCTCTTGTTAGATATTTGTGTTCGTGTTTTAAAAATATAGCAGTACGTAAAAAGATTGTAATATCGAGAAAAAACATTATAGTGCCTACAAAAAAATACTATCGGGGAATGAGAAAAAATGTAAGTTATCAAAAAAGTAATTACTAGTGCCACACTCCAGAAAGAAAAAAATGATGATGCAGAAAATGATCGTGGAGGAGGAAGTGATGAAGAAACGACATGAGAAAAAGACTTACGAAAGGAAAAAAGAGAGATGCTCAAAAATAGAATGGAGAATGGTAGAGTTTTTTTTAGAGAGAAAATGGTAGAGTTAATTCCATAAAAGTAGGAAAAGATAAAGATAATTATCTTCTAAATTACTTCCTCCGTCCTAATTTATAGTGCATGTTCACTATTCACTATTCACAATGTTCACTATTTGTCATATAAAATGATTTGAAAATGATTTCAGTCAAACATCGTAAACCGAAACAGACTTTATAAATTGAGACGGAGGGAGTATAAGGAAAGAAATTATTTTATAAAAAATTATTTGGTACTAATCTCTATGTTTTAGTCCTATTTAGGGTGATTTCTAAGATTAGGAAGAAAGACCAAAGTAGGACTAAAACATTGAAAATATACCAAAAAAGGACTTCAATGTTTTTATTCCCGAAATAGGACTTACATTACCAAACATGGTCATATACATTACCAAAAAAGTATAGTAATCTGCACATGCACTGCCACATTACCACAATGCAAAGTCACATTACCACAGTGCAAAGTCCTATTTCGGGAGAAAAACTATGAAAGTCCTATTTTGGTACTAATCTCTATGTTTTAGTCCTATTTAGGGTGATTTCTAAGATTAAAATTGGAATATGGCTAAACGGGCTAATGATTAGGATGAAGGACACCTTGAATAAACTAAGGGCTTGTTTGGAAAAAGCGTTAGAGATTAGCGTTAGCGTTTTGGATAAAATTTTAACGGTGTAGATTACTTTGAAAATGCTAACGGTAAACGTTGGTAGTAGATAGTCATTTCAAAACGCTAACGCTAATCGCTAACGTTATTCCCAAACAGACCCTAAATCCTATATTAAGAAAAAAACCTATTTAGTCCGGCCTCCTATTATGAAAAAGAATTATCTTTTTTTCTTATATGGAGCAAATTTTTCTAAAAATACTTATAAGTAATTTTGACCAATTTATAAATACACAAAAATAATCACTAAAGGTTTAAAGATTGAGGGAGCATAACACTAACTTTTAAAAGTTTGTTAAGGAACCAAATCAAGGAAAAGCTCAAGCTTGAGATTGTGGCCCTAGAGAAGTTATTTATACACTAATATGCCCTCTCACGTGCAAAGTAGTCTTTTTCAAGCCTTGCGCGTCAAACTTTAAATTTTTTAGAACTGGGTTGCACTGAGTTTTGAATCTGTGACTTCTTAGTCAACAAAGCTCCGATATAATGTCAACAAAATCAATTCAACCAAAAGTTCAAGCTTTTGGTTATGGCTAGGAGAAGTTATTTATACTCTAACAAAGTTAAACATGAGCCACTTCCATGCACCCCTAAGAGCACTAATACCTTTGAAGCCCCGGAGCTTCAAATCGGGATTTCAAAATTTCTCTATCTGTCACGTCAGCTTTAATTTACCTCACAGTTTCACAGGAAATGAGTATGAAGCCCCAGACTTCAAATTGAGTCTTTAAACCTTAATTTTCTTAATTTTTTATTACATATTTTATAAAATTAAATTAATAAAACTTCATTAATTAATTAAATTTAAACGACAATAATTCTTTAAATGAAAACAATTACCTTGAATAAAAAAAGAACATTTAATTAAAAAATATATTAATTTAAAACATAAAACAAATTATATTTAGCCTTGATCTCGTTATGTCTTCTCTCCAAAGCAAATTATATTCGCTTGGTCGTTTGACTCGATACGAGACAAAGAAACATTAAAACTGAAGAGATTCATGTTAAAAAAGATGAAAAAAATTGGATATTTTTTTAATTTGAAGAAGATAGAGGAAAAGATTTTATAAGTGTTTATTTTTAAAAAAAAATTGAAAAAGAATGATTTTGTTTGTGAGTTTTATTTTTAAAAATGAGTTGATTTATAGGAGAGATTTTTTTAGTTTGTAACGGCTTGTAGCCGTTTGAATGGAGAGATTCCGTGCAAAACGCCCGTTATAAATTTGACATGGTGTCAATAACGCCCGGATGAAGTCCCAAGAGGCGGTGTTTAATGCCCCTCAGGCGTTACGACCATTACCCTAAGCATTGGCGCGGTGAATGTTTAGGATGTCCGTCCACTTTAACATGGGATTCACATTGATTTTTTACTCTCTGTCCATTTTACAAAGTATTCCTTCCGTCTTAAAATTAATTTTCATTTCAATTTACGACGTTTGACCAACATGATTTTCAATTCAATTTATTTGATTATAAGTGTAAAATTAAAAAATAAAATTTATATATTTAACAATTATATCAAAAGCGATACAAGATTAAGAGTAACATTACTATATTATTTTATCAAATAACTAATATAAGTAATGATGGTGAAATGGGAAACTAATTTTAGAACGACAGAAATACCTTTCAATGGGCATTGGATGTCCAAATCCCACCATCAATGCCGGCCTTGTCTTCTTGAACCCTTTCACAGAGTATATTAACTTCAAAAAAACGAAAGCACGTGGAGGCAACCTAACCAAACCAAAGCTAATGCAAATTAAATCTGTGCCTTGGACAGTTCATCATTCACTATTTTTCTAATGAAAATAAAAATGAGATGCAAAAAAACTTCTCCATTTTATTTTATTTTATATATTTGTATAATAAAGGGAAATAAAATAGTAAAAATTCAAGATAAAGAAAAAAGAAGGACATGAGTGTCATTTTTACTTTAAAAATATGTAAGGGGGACACCCATGCTATTAGAAATCATAAGAACTTTACAAACGATTTTTGAAAATAAAGAGAATTTTGACACTCTTTTTGTAAATCATGGAGGACACCCATTGTAGAAACGGGACCACCAGGATGTTTCCAAATTCCTATCCACCCCTTTTTTTCCCAGTGTCATCCTTCCCATATGAAGTAGTCACCAAATAGCGTAGAAGTGAGAAGCTTGGGGCCATTGTATCTCCAAAATTATAATAATGGAAAGGATAAGATATAATTCGGCTATTATTATTACTAGTATAACAATGCTACTTGCGTCTCTTCATATACTCTCTGCATTCCCTACTGCTTTCTCAGGTTTGAACCCTCTGTTATTTATCTGTTGTTTTACTCTCTTTTTTTTTCTTTTAAAGGTTATTTTCTCATTTATTTATGGATGCAGAGGGGATTTCGGGTTCCACGGGGAGAAACCTCCTTCAGATCCCCAAAGGTAAATTATTTTCCCAAAAGTATGTTTTTGATTGTTAAGATTAAAAACATGCCTTATTTAAAGATGATTTTAAACTATTTTAGCAATATGGAGACGGGCGGCATAGGGTGGAGGGGGGAAGGAGTAGGGAGGGGCGGATGACATTGGTTGCCGAGTGCCGGAGGATGGTGAGGTGGGGGATAATGGGCAGGGGCTGGGGTGGGTCGGGTGAGGGTGGGTGTGGACGGGGGATAAAGTGTCAGGTAAAATTAACCACTCGCATAAAAATTCAGGATTCACTATTCTAACCAAAAAACTTAAGCTGAAAGGTAGGGTTTCATCATTCTTTATATGTTAGTATGTTACTGGTATTCGTCTTTATTTTCCGATGTAGGAACTCCAACAGGGTAGGGGTTGACTGGGGGCAGGTGGTAGGGGAGTTGGGGCATGAGGTGTTGGGGAACAAGGTGGGCAAATGGGCGCGACTCGCGAGGACAAGAAGCGAATAAGAACTTTCCTTTAAAAACAAACGGAAAATATTTTCTTCTGGATGAGAATAAGAATTTTCTTTTAAAAATATTTTCCTACCACTTGTGTTACCAAAGAAAACAAATAGAATCAAAGGTTTCCAAAAAAATATTTTTCCCACAACCAAACAGACCTTTAATCTCAAACTCCATTACAAAAAAAAAAGAGCACACTATCCCCTACACCTCTTAGTTTTAAAGCTTCATGTACAAAACACACCTATGGTAACACTCCATGGAATTGCAGAATGCCCTATCAGCTTTGAGTTCAAGAACTACACAATCATCACCAGCCAATGCAGAGGCCCACACTACCCACCAAAGCAATGCTGCGACGCGTTCGTGCGGTTCGCGTGCCCCTTTGCCCCCTACTTGAACAATTTCACCGAGTGCTCGAAATCAATGTTCGACTACCTCAACCTCCGGGCCCGTTACCCCACCGGTCTCTTCTCCAGCCTGTGCAAGGGAGACCGGGAAGGCCTCCCTTGCGTTGCAGCGGCGCCACCCGTGTCGCAGCCCGACGCGGGTTCCCATTCAAGTGGCATTGTTTTGACGAAACGCAAGACGTCTCGATTGGCTATGGTTTCAAAGACTTTGTTTGTGTTGGTGTTTCCCATGGTGTTCATCTTGGCTTGAAAGTACTTTTAGGTCATCAATCAAGCATGGGAAACCAAAGTATTCCCAACCCAATTCTTCTACGTCTTGTTGTGAGACACTCTACCGGGGTTGCTTAAATTATACTCTTTGTCGGAGAAAGTTCTTCCAAATGCTTTTTTTTTAATTGAGAAAAGATCTAAATATTACTCCGTACCTTTTTTAAAATTTGAAGTACCACAATTACTTTATTTTATATATTACACCTCACCGGATACTCCACCCACTTTCGTTAAGGGTAATTTAGTATATTTTTACCTTCTTTCAACTTTTTTTTAAAAACATGAAAAGTCCACTTGGAAAGTTCTTTCACAAACAGTATATGCTCACGGTTCCAAAATGATCGTCATTTCATGACTATGTGCAAATGTTTTTTTGGGAAATGTTTGGATAAATTAAGGGAGAAATTACTTCAGAAGGAACCTTTTTTGCATCTAATTCCTATGAGGGAGATCAAATTTTAAAATCCCAATAATAATTTTTTTTGGTTTATTTCGGGATTTAGAAACTAGATTTTTAGGATTTCTTTTTGAAACACTACATTTTTAGGATTACTATAATTAAAATAGTTATTGAACCAAAATTCAAACATAGAGAAAATATCAAAATTGTAAAATACAGAGTATGAGTTATATGATTTTAATCACAAAACAGGATCATTGCTCTCTGACAATTTGGCAACATATTTTGGTATTTCATACTCCATCCGTTCCTCAGTATCTGTCCATATTTGATTTTTTTTGGTTAAAATTGGTAAACTTTGACCTCAAATTGAATAAAAATGATATTAGCTATTGATACAAAAATAATTTATTAGATTTATTATAAAAAATATTTTCAAAATATTCTTTTCTTTAACTAATATAAAGTATTTATTTTATGAAAAATTTGCCAAAATTTAACTAAAAAACAGTAGTTTTCCCAATGTAGTACCATATATACACTGTAGTATCACTCGTCATTGCCAATTTCCCAATGTAGTACCAGTGGTCATTGTCAATTGGTCATTGTTCAAGTAAATGTCCACCGGCACGGGACAGTGTTCAAACTAAATGTCAACCATCACTGTCCACCATCAAGTAAATGTCCACCGCCACGGGATAATGTTCAAACTAAATATAGAGTTTTTATTTTGATATTTTCTTCATGTTTTACTTTTAATCTAGTCTTTTTTCTTTAACATACTACTATTTTGACCCGTGCCACGCACGGGTTCGAACAAAATTTTTATCGATTCAAATAATTTTTTTCAATATAATATATTTTCGGACTAAAGAAAATACATTTCTAACACGACCTTTTAGTATTGTAGACATTACCATCACAGTAGACCTGGCAAAATTGACCCGGACCCGATAACCTGAACCAAATAACCCGGAACCAAATCCAAATTGACCCGAAAATTGAAGAACCGAAATAGAACCGAACACCCGAAATGATCCAAACCGAACTGAACCCGAACCGAATGTATTCACACCCGATTCAGACCCGAACCCGATTAAACCCGAACCGATTAAACCCGAACCCGGTTAAACCCGAAACTGATTAGATCCAAAACTGATTAGACCCAAAATTGATCAAATTCGTTAATATTTCAATTATCAAATGAATTTGAAGAAAAAGAATTACCTATATTGATCAAACCAATTAGACCCGAAATTGATCAAATTCGTTAATATTTCATTTATCATATGTTGATGTATTTCTAAAAAAACATATTTAAATTATGGGTGCAATCCGTGTAACTACTTTCATGTACAAATCTTTTATTCCGTATTTTATATCTTAAGTGAAAAGATTTTTGTATTTTTATAGAGAGTATATAAAAATTATAGTGACAAATACTCGGTGACAGAGGGAGTATATTTTTATATATAATTATTCAAGTATTTGAAACACAAAATGAAATGGATAGTTAAATAAAAATTGAGGAAGTACGAGGTAGAATGTTAACTAAAAAGTTCGCGCCAAAAACTTTAAGAGAAAAAACTTTAGAATGTAAACAATTAGTCAATTATGTAATTAAGTGTTTATTTTTTATGTACGTCCGTATTAAATAATAAAATATCTACGGAGTATGTCATAAATTAACTAAATTTATTATGTGATATTATTCATTTATTAGTATGTGTTTACATTATACTTGAACTAATATAAATTTAAACTGATATAAACTCGAATCTGTATAAACCCGAATCGATACAAACCCGAACCGATAGAAACCTGAACCGATACAAACCCGAACCGATATAAACCCGAACTGAAATCGAACCGAAACCGAAAACCAATCAAACCGAAATAAAGCCGGAACCGAACCAACCCGAACCGATTATAACATATAACCGAAAGAGACCCGAACCGAAAAGACCCGAACTGGAACCGAACTGATTGACCCGATTGCCAGGTCTACATCACAGTAGTATAAATAATATTGCAAGAGTAAATTCCATAATTAGTCCTTTATAACAGGGGGGTTTCCATATTTAGTCCTCTATTATCAAATATTACCCCCGTAGTCTTTTTTTAAGGGTATCTTTCCACAAATGGTCCTTTTTTTGATTTTCTGCCGTGTTGGTGTTAAATTAAAGGCTAAAACTATAATTTGACGTCAACATTATGTCTAGTGACGTGTTCTAATATTGGTTAAGCGGATAACACAAAAATAATGACTATGTTTGTGGGCTAGGATTCTGGCGAAAGATCACATTTGTAGACTATAGTTGTCGTAAAAAACGACTGTAATTCACAATTGACGCAAACGGAACAGCCTTTGGAATTGTGTATGACAAAAAAGATATATTATCATTGTGAAATTACACTTTTAGCCCTCAAATTAACACCATCATGATAGAAGATCAAAAAAAGGACTATTTGTGGAAAGGTACTCATAAAAGAAGGACCACTTAGGTAATATTTGATAATAGAGGACTAAATAGGGAAACCCCCTGTTATAAAGGACCAATTATAGAATTTACTCATATATCAATTATTAATGTTTTGTATAAATTCTTTCCTAGATAGTATATGCTCACTGTTCCAAAATGATCGTGGATTAAATTTTTATAAGAAATTACCTCCGTCCCAAAAAATTCTCATAATTTGATTTTTGATCAAACGGTGACACATTTTGACTACAAATTAAATATAACTTTAAATAATTAATTTTTACTCCCTTCGGTTCTAAAGAACTTTCCTATTTGGACTTTTTTGATCAAACAATTACACACTTTAAATTAAAAATTGTGAGAAAAATATTCTTAATTATAATATAAATTCAATATAGTTGATTAATCTTAAGATATAGTTTTGATATATCAAATTTTTATATCATTTATTTATTTAGATTAGATTTGGGGGGTGTATTCAATTAGGATTTTATAGGATTTTTTTAGATTTTAAAAAGTTAGTGGATTTGAAAAATTTGTAGAATCTATATAGAGTTTGATTGATTTTTTGTAGAATTCATGTAGAGTTAGAAAAATTTGTAGAATCTATTTAGAGTTTGAAAAATATTTAGATTTTGCAACAGTAATGTTGCTCCTATTTCTCCACGCCAATCGGATCTGCAGCAGAAAAGCAGAGGAGGATCCACGCTAATCGGATCTGCAACAGTAATGTTGCTCCAAGACCTGCTTTGCAGAATTGCAATTTGGAAGGCGCCAAACTCCGCCGCAAACACCCGGGGTCCGAGGTGGAGGATCCCCGATCACCGTCAGAGCTGCACCGGCCGTCCAAGACGAGGTCGGAGGGACAGTCCAAGATGAATCGGCGGTAGACGGCGGCGCAGAAGAGGAGGAAGAGTAAAACCGGAAGAGATGCCTCCAGTGGCTATTTGGCAGCCATGTTTTGAGCTTTTTGTGGATAACGATGATGATGATTGGGGAGAGTACAGCAAGGGGATGGAACGCAGGGATGGAAGTAGAGCAAGGGGATGGAAGTGCAGCAGGGAACACAGGCCTGGTGTGAATGAAATCCAAAGAAATCTAGTGGTGTGAGTAGAGATTTTAATGAGTGAAAATATAAGCATTTTTTGAGAAAAAATCCAACAAAATCCATGGATTATTAAAATTCATAAACTCTTGAATACTTCAAAATTTGTAAAGACTTTTGAAAATCTAAGTTGAATACTTTTATATTTTTAAAGACTTTGGAAAATCATTATTGAATACCTCAAGATTTTTAAAGACTTTTGAAAATCCAGATTGAATACACTCAGATTTTAAAAATCCAAAAAAAATCCTACAGACTCCAGATTCAATACACCCCTCAATTTGTAATCAAAGACTGTCACAATTTTACTAAAAAGTCAAAACAGGAAATGTCTTTAGGACCGGATGGAGTATAAAATTTAATATCAAAACTATATTTTAAAATGAATACAATTTTATTAAATTTACACTATAACTATATATACAATTTTCACACTTTATGGTCAAAGTACTGCTGTGACAATCTTTTCGAGACGGTGGAGTATTTAGGAAAGAAAAAAAACTTCGTCTGACAGGACAATTGATTGTGGTCCAATCGTTTAGCCGTGTTACATCCAATTTCCCTGGGATAATTGACACTTAATTCCACCCCAAATGGTTGGGATTAAACTGATGATGAACAAACAACACACCGCACACAAAACACAGCATTTTCATTGATCAACCATATAACAACAAAGGTTAAAAGAAGGTTACAAATGAAATAAAATATAGCACACCAGATGCGGATAGCCGTTGATCCAACGAAACTAAGTGGAGATTCGAGCAGGGAAAACCATCACAAGCAAATAGTTTGTTATTGCGATGTTCCCAGCCGAATATCTCCAGCCAATACACACACGCCATACCGTTTATCTTATAGATGATTGCGCAGGCGCCCCAATTATGGTTGGGAGGCATGGGCTGCACTGCAACCACCGCCGCAATGACACTGTTTCCTACTAGTGGTCTAGAACAGCATGCTGAGTGAACTTCAAATCCCTCTAATGGAAGAATTATCATCACTCACCCTGTGGTTTTGGCCCTCTTCATTCCAAGGCTGTTAAAGGGGGACACGGAACCAGACATCTGAGAACCATCATCACGAAGGGTGCCATTGATCATTGCAAGTTCGCGCAGCTGCTGCTTTTTATAGAAGTCCTGAGATTCATCCTGCTTTTTTGAGAAAATATTAAAACTCGGGCAGGGAATTGAGAGAGAGGAAAACCAAAGTCCTTATAAGGGAAGTGAATAATTCGGAAGGAAAAGAAAAAAGTCTCTCCTTTTCCTCACCAAAAAGGAAGGAAAGTTGTTTTCCTTCTAGTTTGTTTTCTCCTCTCATTATCTTTTCTTTCCACCTTTCTATTATTTTCCTCTCTAACCAAACAAGAAAAGTACTTTTCCATATTATTTTCTTTTATTTTCCATTTCAAATTCGTTGAACCAAACATAGTCTTAGCGTCACCAAAGTTAGAAAAGACAAGAATTACCACAGGCTTGAGAAGATCTTCAAGAATCTCACGTGCTTGTTCTATCCGAGCATCAATTATCTCCACAGGAAGTTCAGCCTCCACAATTAGATGAAGGGGTTCATTCAGGTGTTCATACCCAGATTTACCTCTCATCATTTCTTCCTTTAGATAATACAATAGTAAATTAAACATGATTATTAAGTTAAAATACACCCATGAGAAATTTATAGTATTAGAGAACAAACTTTGCCATTTTTTCTAGTAGTAAAAATTAGATGAAGTTGGAGTTCTGGAAGAGTCTAGTAAGGTGCTTGTCCTAAATCTCATCCCGGACGCTAGCCTAGCAAAAATGTTATGCTCACCTGGCATCCCTTTGCATTTGCTGATTTGCCCTTGACCCTACTTTTGAGTGTGATATATTTGGTTTAGTTTGGTTTCTAGAGAACAGGACATGAGTTTTTTATTCATCTATTTCTTCTTTTGATGGTGCCGAGGTCAGGGTATACGTGGGGTGGGGTGGGATGGGGTGGGGTGGGGTGAGAAGATTCATTTGATAGAAATAAATTGGCAGACGGATGAAATTAAGTCCAGCACCTTACATCTCATAATTAGTGGGGTTTTGCAATGATTAGTTATAGAAGCCACACAATTCTGATATAACCATCAATGATGAAGCTAAAAGATAAAGTTGGGGCATATTAGGGATCCGAAGATATCCCTCAGATAGATGAACCCCCCCCCCCCCTCTAATCCTATTGTCAGAGACTAATTAGGAAGAATTGTTTAATTGTTTTAGAAATGATAACTTAATTGATGATTATGTGAATATAAATAGGCAAAGCCTTCCATTTTCATACTAGGAAACATGAATGCTTATTTAGGAATATTAATTAAAATAGAATAATAATTAAAATAGAATAATACTACTAATAGGACACTAGTAATAACAATAGTAATATAATGATAATAATAACAATAATAATAATGACTGATTGAGTACTAAACCCTATATCCATAACAGAATCCTTCCCTCTTTACCATACACGGCTGTGCTGGCAGTGAGATGCATGTTAAGTGCTAAGTGACCATACACAGTAAGCCAAATGCAGGAGTAAATGCTACCTTTGCTAGATCCTTAATGCTCCCACATCCTCTGATTAAAACACGGCAGTCTGTACTTGCTTCCACGCGTTTAAGTGAGTTCCCTCTAGGTCCAAGGAGGCGACCAACAAAATTGTACTGCATTAGTTAATGGTTAGCATTGAAACATATTTCCACACATTACTGAAATCATAAATCAGCATGCTGGATGAAAACACATACATTGGGATATTGCTCGACAGGAATGTCAATTCTGATTGTTCGCTTTACAATAAGGCCAGATGGACTACTACTACGACCAGAAAGCCAGTTTTGAGGGCTGGTGGATTGCAGTAGACCTGGCATCTGCGCATCAAAAGTGTAAATCTTGTCATTGAGTGAAGGGAAGGGGTGGAGAATGCTTTCATTTGCACAGATTGCTGCACTTTTAGAGGATTCATCCAAATATTCAATATAGCTATTGATTTGACAAAACTTAAGATTCCAGAATGCCTGGGCTACATGTAATTTAGCATGGATCAATTCATAGCAAAAGAAAGTATAAATAATATGTTTCATCCAAAAGAAATGCAACATGCATTTAAATTCCATGCTTTTAGGAATCACTGTATCAGAATGACTGTATTACAGTACTGAACATTTAACAAAATAATCCATTTATTATTGTTAGCATGAATTAATGCAAAAAACTCTAGCAGAGATTCTAAGTAAAATAACGCATTCTTATTGGGAAACTCTGGCACAAGTTATCGCATTTTAGACAGATGAAGGACAGCCTCCTATTCCCCCATCTCAAAATCATTTCAACAAAAAATACGAAGTGAGGAGGTAAGGTTAATACTTAAATCAATCATATGACAACTAGTAAATATAAAGCATAGCACTGAATCAATGTGCACCACTAAGCCTATAAATCAGTCTTGACATTGTTACTTGTTAGCTTCAAAGTTCAAACTACCTGTCATGACAAACATTATGTTAAAAATACCTTAAAAAATAATCAAGTCAGCAATTAGAGTAGAAAAATGTGTCAGTATCTTTTGAAAATAAAAATTAGATTAAAGTGGTTATATGTTAATGGTTAGTATCCATACTTCAGATTGAAACTGTGATGCCCTTCGGTCCATGTTAGCTCCTCCATTTGAAAATAATCCTCCCAAAGCCATGGGGCTAGCATGTTCAAGCCCACTTTGACCTAAAATAGATGCATTCTCCAAGAGTGCACTTACACGCAATATTTCTGCTTCAAAAGGTCAATTTTCAAGAACAAGATGTACCAGTGAGCATTAGTTGAAAATTACTCTATAGTTAGCAGTCATCAATATTGACCGAGTGAAGGCCATTTCACCAAAGGTTTAAAAAGTAAATCGCATGTCATACACTGATCACTGATAAATCCTACACTGAACCAACAAAAGGAACCCTATTTGACCAAGTTAACATCGATCTACCCATGCAGTTGCAACTCTGGTAAAAATTAGTGGGATTGGACAAAATATAGGGAATATGTAAGCATGGCAGAATGATATGCATTATTAAAGGACAAAGTTTCAATCTTCCATCCATATTTTAACTCCTACAATTCCTCATTTAACCACAATTAAGCCTCAATTGACATCAGCAAAGAAGTGTTTCTTGCAGTATAATGAATTACACGCATTTAAGTACTTATTAATTCTATGCAGAGGTTAAAACTTACCCTGGTGCAGCAAACGATAACAATGAGGAAGCACAGGCATAAATGGACTAAGTTTGCTTCGTTCTGCTAGCAACTCCGCAAGATGCCTTTCAACATGAAAATAAGCAATAAGATAAATTAGTGGCAGAAAAATTTCAAGCAAACCTAGCACTGGCTAACTAGAGTTTTAAATAACTTCAATCTTTAGTTTACATAGCCAGGCAATTGCATGCTCCCAGATATTTGGATCTGTTTTTATTTTGGACATCCAATGAGATTATGTAAATGATAACTCTTAATGGTACAAGGTGCAGGCACATCAACAGTTGTTTCTTCAAATGTAGTAGCAGTCCATCCCCGATTGAAAACATGGGCATGAATGGTCCCTCAACTATTGACAAATGGGTAAACTGGTCCTTTCTATCATTCTACTAGAAAACCTAATGCACAGATAGTTTGATCTCATTCCAAATGGATGGGAGGCTAACACTGTACAATAAATTGTACATAAGTGCTCAATCCATGCATCAACTATTGGAAATAGAAGAAAATGATCCGCAACCTAATAAAAAATGCATGGAAATGATCATTCTATTAAGATGACCTAACAAAAGAGCTATTACTGACCAATCTAAATAATTGATTGACAATTGTTGTCCAATTATTGACACCTGGAATGAAAAATGAAATTACTACTATATTCAAGGGAAATTTGTGTTCTTTTTTTTCCTGTGGGAGATTTCTTTGAAAGGAAGGGTGCAAGATATAAAACTACTCGATGCTCTTGAGCATGGTTGGAAGAAGCAAACGATGACTAGTCTTTAACTTTCCAAACAATGCATAACCCCTTCGGCCCTTCTTTGGCTCAAAAGAGGAGAGTGGAGAGGAGAACCAAAAAGAGTGTTGGTATGCATCATGGAAGAGTTAAAAAATGTTTTGTTTAGTTCAACGGGGGAGATTAAAAAAATCATGAAAAAGTATAATCATTATATTTATCATAAATTTTATTGTAATCAATAAATATATAGTAAACTCTATGTATAACAATAATAATGTATAACAATTTTGATTTCAAAAGAGAAAAAGAAATCAATAAAAAGACCCTTCATCAAAATTCCCCCGAATTAGAGAATGGGATATGAGGATGGAGGAATATATACCTCCTCCACTTCCTCCCCTTCCCTCTTAACTCTTCCAAGCAAGCATGCCACTCATCCACTTTCTCCACTAAAGAAGGGGCTACTGTGAAGCCAATGCGGCAGAATCGATATAGAAACATCATCACCACTAAGGATGGAAATGATAAACACCCATAAAGCATTACTTCATGCGAGAAGAAAACACTCTGACTCCAAATAAAAAAAACAATAGGAATTAGTTTTTTGCCGTCTCAGATCAATTGAGAAAACGGTATGGATTCTAGGGAGGGAAATGATATACTCTTATGCTATAAACATATGATTTGAGAATCTATAAACCCCAACAACAACAACCAACAACAACAACCCAGTTAAATCCCACAAGAGTAGGGTTTGGGGAGGGTGTGTGTACGCAGACCTTGCCCCTACTCGAAAGTAGAGAGGCTGTTTCCAAAGAGACCCCCGGCTCAACGTCGAAAGTTGCATTGCTTGACTAACTGCTACTTCATTAATTAAAGAAGCGCAGACAGTTTAGAGATCCATTTTGATTTATTCCATCACACCCCAAAGCCAAAAAATGGTGAAATTTTGGCTCCATCAGAGATGATGGAAAGAGAATCTATANGAGTAGGGTTTGGGGAGGGTGTGTGTACGCAGACCTTGCCCCTACTCGAAAGTAGAGAGGCTGTTTCCAAAGAGACCCCCGGCTCAACGTCGAAAGTTGCATTGCTTGACTAACTGCTACTTCATTAATTAAAGAAGCGCAGACAGTTTAGAGATCCATTTTGATTTATTCCATCACACCCCAAAGCCAAAAAATGGTGAAATTTTGGCTCCATCAGAGATGATGGAAAGAGAATCTATAAACCCCAGTTACACAAAAAACAACGAAAGTCAGATTCCAAGATGTATTAAAACACTGTGAGTAAAAAACATTTCAGTCAAAGTTTAATAAGCACAACTGAGGAAACAGGAAACAGTTCTGGGAACTGGCAAAGAGGCGACAAGCAAACATTCTTACACAAGCACCAAATGGCTGAGTTCAACTATAACTAGCCATAATACCACACCAAAGTCAGCTGAAATCAAAGAAAAACAAGAGGGTAATCCGATGTAGAGACCAAGCTTTTTATGAACACAGAACAAAAGCTTGCAACCCAGGAAAATACAATCAAACAGCTAAAACCGCGACTCCAAAAAGGGTACACAGATAATCCCATAGATCCAAATTGGGCGATAACTTCTGGAGGAAACAAACAGGGTTTACCTTTCATGCTCCGCAAGTGGGGAGGAAGAGGAGCGAGTGGCGGCGATGTGGGGAGGGAGGGGAGCGGAGGGGGACGGGGAGTAGGCCATAAACCTGCCGGAAGCCATGTCCGTTGACAGCATCATGAGCTCCGATGATCGGAGATCCGCCGATCTCCCTCGTCCTCTCCGGTACTACCTAATGATGAAGGGAACAATTCAATGGAAGAATATGTATAGTGTCGGTGGAGAAAAACGAGGTATATGTATTGATGAATCCGAGATTTGCATACCAACCAATACCAAATGGGGAGTAGTAGAAGTGTACTGTTCTTTCTACTGAGTATACTACTTGCTGCTAGGAGTCTAAGGACAGTAGGAAAAGAAAGAAGAGGCAACTTTTCTACTCTGCTTTCCAACCTTGCGGTTGATTGACACGCCATCCCTCTTCCCCACCATCCCAATCATTGTATCAAAAAAGTTAGCAAACTTTACTCTTCACCATGGAAAATATATAGAGTATAGAGTAATTTCAATTTTATTCGATCTTTTAAAAATAATTTTGCAATTTCATTATAGTACATAATAATCATAAATTTTATTGAAATTAATTACTCCCTCCGTCCTATATCTTTCTTCCCATTGCGTAAAACGAAGAAAAATCTCAAGTTTTTTCAATCTATTTTATTTAAATATTGGTATAGAAATAAAAAACAAAACATACATATTTAAAAACTACATCAAAAGTTCAACAAAACAAGTGGTGACAAGAATATTTTATTTTATCATATAGGCCATGAAAAAACACAAATAAATATAAATTCCCGTAAAGTTGGAATAGTGCTCTGAGAAGAAAGTTTTAGGACGGAGGGAGTAGTTTTGGATCACCGTTAAGTTGCTAATGGCAGGTTTACAGAGACAACATGTTTCGCGCAACAAATCGAAAGTTGGAATTATTTTTGATAAATTTTTCGTTTTTAATTTTTGCTTTTTAAATTTTCATTTAGATTTTTAAAATGAATTCCTACCTCAATTTATTTTTCTTTTTTTAAAGATTAGTCTTATCTTATAAAAATAAAAAAATAGATATATAAAAATAACAAAAATGAGAAAAAATGATTAAAATCATACAAAATTAAAGAAATAAATAAGGTGACGAGTAAAAATTAATCTGAAACTAGTAATAAATATAATATTAAAGAGTGGAGGGTTCTAACAATGGGTGAATTTGGAATTATTTTAAATAAAAATATCAGTAGCGTACTAATATACTACTTATTTGTCTGTGCATTAAAAAAATGTAGCCTAATGTATGTGTAGCAACATGCATTAAATAAAAGCGTAGCAGCCTTCAAATTGGAGTACACAAATTGGAGTTCCTTATTTTTTTCTAAATAGGATTTCGTACTGTGTACAGGGCAGTTTACTATATTTTTTGGTAGTGTATATGGTCATGATTGATAATATAAATACATCTTAACTCTTATTTCGAAAATAAAAACATTGAACTCTTATTTTAGTATATTTTCAATATTTTACTCATACTTTAGTCTTTTTCCCTTTATTTATAAGAATTCAAAACTTGTTTACCATAAAAATTTATAAACCGAAAATTTCATTTTTTTAATACGAGAATCAATTTAGGATGGGTACAAATTTAAAAAAAAATAAGAAATCGCCTCAAATAGAAGTGAAACATAATATTTATCCTTAAAATAAAAGTACCATTTTTTTCTTTGAAAAATACTTGGTGAACACCACTTGGGGTACACCAAATGTACACCAAGTCTAAAATAGGCACACACAAACACTTAATGCATGTGGCTGTGTGTGCCTATTTTAAGATTGGTTACATGTGGTGTACCCCAAATAATGTTACCCTAGCACTCTTCTTTTTTCTTAAAAAAGGAAATTTTACTATAACATTACGAAATTGTATATTGGCATCTCATTATATTTTTTTGTTACTATATTGGCTTTATTAGCATTGTATTATATTTTGGAGATAAGAAATATGAAATTCCTATTTTGGCACCTTGTCCATATTCTATTTCAAGTTTAGTCTCATTTCTAAAAGAAATTAGAAATTATTACCCTGTTTTAACAACAACAATACTTCGATAGAAACAAGAATAAGTACTACATGGTCAAGGCCGTCTCCGAAAAATAAGGGCCATGTACGATACACAGAAAATTGGCCATTGTGTCATAATATGATAAAATATACTCCCTCCGTCCCATTTTAAATTGTCTGTTTTGACTTTTTGCCATATTTAAGGAAAAGAAACAATAGAGTTGATTTTTCAAAATTGACATTACTTTTAAAGAGGGGTGACGATGAATGAGAATATAAGGTGGAGAAGAGTGACTTATTTTAAGGGTAGTTTATGTATTTTACTCCTAAAAGTTTACGAAAACAACTAATTGGCAACTTATTTTGGGACGGAGAAAAAAAAGGTAAATAGGTAATTTAAAATGGGACAGAGGGAGTATCAATTAGTTTATTTAAAAATAATTAACATTATACTAATAAGAATAATAAAATATCAAATTCATGGTGTAATCAATTGTGTGGCTCCGAATCTCCGATGGACTGGCTACTGCTTTGACTTAATTCCTTTCGTACGTAGATAGGCGACTAGGCCCACTGTCCTTTACTTCTTTGTGTTTTAAATTTTTTATATAAATAAACAAGTGTGTGTGTCTATATATATATATACACACACACACACATAAAAAAATATTGTACTTGGCCCCCCTAAAAATGGGCCCTGTCCCAATGACCAGCCTGCCCCTCTCTCCAGCCGGCTCTGAACATATTAATATAGTATTATGTTTGGTGGCATCATCATCATCATCATTCTATACTTAAAAGCAGAGGAATTCTGTCCCAAGCTTTTCCCGCCCAAAGCACATTCATTCAGCACCGTTGATTTCATTAGATCTACGGTTGTCCTTCATTTTCGTAAACTACCAATTTAATAAATTCTATTTAAGGTATCACAATTAACTCTTCCGTATTGGAATTAATGTGGCATACTAACTCATCATGAAATACGGTAATGGTAAGTAAATAAATATTCTAAATGAATGGAGAGTTCTAAATAAAATGGTAAGTTTTGATACAACATGGTACATGGAGGATCACAGTAATGGTAAGTAGATAAATGTTCTAAATAAATAAAGTGTTTTAAATAAAAATAAAAATAATACTAGAGTCACAAACAAATAATCACAAACTTCACAAATTTGTCTTTTGTAGAATATTAAATTAAAATATCTTTTATTATTTAAGTGTACCTTATTTTTACTATGAACTTAAAAAGACAAGTTTGTGATTTTTATGAACGATTTGTTTGTGATTTTTATGAACTTAAAATGTTAAATGAAGAATTATAATAGTTAGTGTAAAACATAAAAGGTAACCAAAAGCTGTTAGGAATGTAAATACTATTGTACATTTATTATTAATTACCATACTTAATGTCATTATTTATAATGAAAATTTTTGCACGTCTATTTCCTTTTCAAATCCCTTCTAGCATGTATAAATATTTGCTCCACCTGTGGATTTCTATCATCTATTAATTTTTAGTTTCTACCCAAGTTCAAAAATAATTTTAGTACTAAAGTTTTCAAATTCATTTCATATGTAGGATTGTCACAATTATTTAGATAGAAATACTATAATATGTGATTCAACTTTAAAGATTATTTGTAAATCATAAAAATGATCCAAATTTTAAATGACTGCAATTTTCAAATGCAATCAATGAAATTGATATATTGCATTTCATATTTAATGTATTTGTTTGTAATTTCTAACCCAATGTAATTGTTCAAATTGGTAATTTGTAATCTAATTGATTTATAATATTATCAATTTCACGCAAAGTTCTTAGTTTTAAGTTTATATTTTTTAATTACTATATATTTGTATTTGGCCAAGTGATTGATGTAGGGTGTATTTTTACTTCATTACTTACTAAATACTACATAAATATTATTGTGTCCCTATTAAATGTACTGCTAATGTGAGATTTTTTTATAGCGATAACAATGCAATTCACAAAAAATCAAACGTCAAATTATTTTAAATTTTATATTTTCATTTAATAAGCTATTTGTTGTTAATTTTACTCTTTAAATAATAAAGTAATTAAATAATTTCATATTAAAAATATTAGTCGTGCAACGCACGAAAGTGATGCTAGTATATTTCAGTGTTGGACAGAAGAGTGGCACATGAGCTCTCGTCGGGATTTTTCTGTTTTTTCTATCCAAGTATTGTTGTTGATAAAACAAAAAAAAATGACTTCTTATTTTTTTCAATTCCAAACTGATTCTCATATTTAAAAATAAATATAATTTTTTGTTAACATAATTGTTTGGAGTGCAAATTTTAGTTTTTTGTGAATAAACCACGAGCATACACTTATTACCATATCTATTAAATTCTATATTTAAAAGTAGTTCAAGAGTAAATATTCTAAATAGTCCTTTATAACTGAAATTTTTCCATATTTATCAAAAATTATGTTCGCGGAATCGCGGTCCTTATTGATTAGGTTTTTAACGTTTAGTTCTAGAAAAATCACCCCAAATAAGAATAAAACGTAAAGAAAGTGTCAAAATATGAGTTTCAAGTGTTTATTCCCAAGTTAAGAGTTTATATTATGGTAATGTTGCACTGCATATGGACATTTCATAATACTTTTTGGTAATGTATATACGTAGTAATCATTATTGACACTGTAAATGTGTTTAAACTAATATTTCAAGAACAAAAACACGAATCCCCTATTTTGATATATTTTTAATGTTTACTTCTACTTTAGTGTTTTTCCATAGTTCTTGTCTAACGGCACGAAGACGAAAAATAGACGGATGACTGATACCCTGTTAATAAGGGTCGTCAATATAATACTACCTCCGACTCGTAAAACTTTTCAACTTTCACATCTTACTTGTTTCATAAAATATTTCAATTTGGGCTAAAATAACTGTCTTTTACTTTTTTAGATCTAACTGAATATACCTCAACTAGCTTTCACGTCATATCCATTTTGATATTTTTTGAGCCTTACTCGTTTTAATTGTCGTTGTTTTACCTTGGTCAAACTTTTGCAGTTTCCCATACCAAAAGTCAAATCAGAAAATATTTTGCGGGAAAGAGGAAGTATTTGATAAATACGGAGTATAAACTAAATATGGAAAAGTTCTAATTATAAAGGAAAATTTAGAGAATTTACACTTTTTAAAATGCCCTAAAAGTTTTTTTTATTAATTTACATTAAAAGTGTCCTCTTTGTTAGGTTATCATTCATTCAAAGTACATTTAGGCTCCGTTCCGTTCAACTTATTTTTCTGATCTGATCTGATTCTAATAAGTTCTGATCTCATCTGATCTGATCTGGTCTAATCTGATCTGATTGGATCTGATTGGATCTGATCTGATTTGATCTGATATGATTGGATCTGATCTGATCTGATCTGATCTGATTGGATCTGATCTGATCTGGTCTGATCTGATTAGATCTGATCTGATTCGATCTGATTTGATCTGATCTAGTCTGATCTGATTAATTATGATTTGATTTAAAATTCAAATCAACAATTTTGATTTGACTTTATAATAACGTTTGAAAATTATAATGATAATTCATATTATAATATAATCAATAATTTTTATTTAATGATTATTTTTTTAAAAAATAAAATTAGTTAATACATATATTAGAATAATCATTCATATCATAATGTAATAATATTTTTTATTGTATGATTATTTTTTTGTGAAATTAAAATATTAATTTAATATTTTAAGAATTACTTCATATATACATTAGAATAATTATTAATTTATATATACATTAAAAAGTAATTAAATTTAGATAATCAATATATAGAAGAGATAGTATTTTTATTTAAATATCTCATCCTTATAGAAGATCAAAACTTTAGAAACTCAAATTACAAGTAGCAATAAAAATATATTTTAAAAGTACAATTAGATTGACATTGTCAATGTATTTTAAAACTAATTTTTCCGACGTCTAATAATTAAGGATTACTTTCTCATTTTTCTATTTAACCTGTTTTTAAAGTTTATTCTTTTTCATTTTTAAGAACAATAATAATAATAATAATAATAATAGTAATAATAATAATAATAATAATAATAATAAGAATAATAATAATAATTATAATAATAAAAATAATAATAATAATAATAATAATTGTTGATGAGATCTGATTTTAATAAGTTCTGATTTGATTTGATCTGATCTGATTGGATCTGATCTGATCTCAATGGATCTGATCTAATCTGATCTGTTCTAATCTGAATGGATCTGATCTCATCTGATTCGATCTGATCTGATCTGGTCTGATCTGATCTGATCTAATCTGATTTTAATAAGAATAAGAAAAAATAAGAAAAAATAAGTTAAACGGAACGGGACCTTACTCTCTTGTCATTCTTTCCCTATTTGTTTTTCACTAAGGTATCGTTATTAGATTTTTGTGACAATGTGCCATTCCTATGAGTCATTAGTTTCTAACCCAACAAAGATATTCGTTAATCTCGTTGTGCTGGCTAATAAATATTACTTCATTATAATACAAAAAATTATAATACAAAATTAGTAAATTATGATCTCAAATTAAATAAAAATGATATTAGATATTAATACAAAAAATTGTTTTATTATATTTATTATATTACATATTTTCAAAATATTTTTTACTAATTAATATATAACATATATTTTATTTAATTTCAAGTCAAAGATTAAAAATAGTTGACCAAAAAAAGTCAAAACTAGACAAATACTCAGAGATGGAAATAATAAAAAAGTTTGATATATCAAAACTATATCCTAATATATTAAATTTATATTATAGTTCAATATATTTTTTGGATGATTTTCTGGATAAAATATGATTATTTGACTAAAAAATAAAAAGCCGAAAAAAGTTTTTTTGCTTTGAATAAGGGGGAGGTTGTTTTTAGATGATCGAAATTAGAAGAAGTACCGAAGAACATCATTATCCGGGAATGAGTACAACCTAAAGGCCACCGCACTCCATAACCCCCTCCGCCGGTCACCTTTTAACCTTTGTCTTTTTGGCTTGTCAAAGAAGAAAGAAAACACTTGTGGCCGATAATAGCAACACCACAACATTTATGGAGTAATTGACAATTCGGAGAGGGTTAATTGCAGAGTAGAAAGAAACTAAGAAAGGCAGGCGAAATGCATCTGTATAACGCGTGGTTGCCACCGCCGGTGGCGGAGCAGACAGCGAAAGAGGGGGAGGCGTTCGCCAGAGTGGTGAAATCGGCCAAGGAATCCTACACGCAAGGCGATTCGGAATCTGTTTACGCTACGCTGAAATGGATATCTGTTCTCGACCTGTAAGCTTTGCTCCAAGCCGCAGCTCATTTCTTGACTACATTTCTTTGTGTTCAATTATGTCTGTACTTGATTGACGGAGAATTGCGTGCTCTTAGGCTATTATCGAACTGCTTCCACGCTGAATTTCAGTATATAGACTTCAATTTGACATTTATGCTCAATTTGTGATGTTCTAAGTTCGAGATGCTTTTTTGAAGTGTTCGAAATGGCAAGTTCATGCATATGACTCTACTTAGTGTTAATTATGCAAAGTTGACCTAGCTGAATTGACTTACTCTCTATGTTTTATTACCAATGCCTGTACATGCAAGCTTATGCAACCAATTGTCTAGTTTTTGGTTGTAGCTGTATATAAGTCTACATGGTATGTTTGCTCCAATAACATGCATAGAACTGTTTGTCGTACTCAAGTTTGTGGTGTGGAGTATATGTTTGTAGAAGAAAAATATGACAGATCAACATTTTATCTTATTATATTTCAATCCATGACAAGGGAGTGAAATGTATTTCAACTTTCATCTTCAATATGCTGTAACTTTTAATAATATTAATTATTGGATTTTTTATGCTATTAAATGTTAATTTCAAGTCATATGTTACAGCAAAAGTAATAAATTTCATACATTTTTTTTAGATCAAAGAGATGGAGATATGAAGTACTCTTCTGATTGCATTATGGCAGATTAAACTACAAATGGAAATTGTGTTCTTATACAAGCAATTTATCATACTGTCCCATAATACTGGTTCCATTTCAGTTTACGATGTTTGAGTGAAGTTGTTTTCTACTCAATTTAATTAAATATTGGTGTAAAATTAAAAGAAAAATTATTTATATCTAAAAGATACATCAAGAAAAATTATTTATATCTAAAACAAGAGATGGCTTTACTATGTTATTGTAACAAATGATTAACGAAAATATGTAAGGAAAGAAGATTTAGTTTGACTTTGAGAATAGTGAGCGGTCCAATACTATGGGGCGGAGGGAGTGCTTTTTAGTTTACTCTCCATAGACATATTTGGTAATCATATGATGAATTCCTCTCTTTCATCTACAGCTTCATAAGGGCAAGAAGTGAATTGTGCATGGAAGATGTGAAAGACCTTGTGGAGTTTGGGTTGGAATTATTTAGATTATCAGAAAATAAACTTACTGCCCAGGTGTAGTATTCCACCCCCTCCCCTCGATCTCTACAGCTGTATATCTCTCTTTATAGTTGATGACAAGGCATTTTGCTTTGATCAGGTTAGATGGGGAAATCTCTTGGTAAGGATATTAAATAAATATAGAAAGAAGTTGGATTTGAAGGTCCATTGGCGCCCATTATATGATACTATGGTACACACTCACTTCACAAGGCAAGTTAGATTATTTACATCAAAGTAATGCTCTCTTCCAAGTTCAAATGGGTCCAGACGCCTCAAACGAAATCTTAGCAGATGCTATATTTACTTTTAATTTTTTTGGCACTTGTTTTTATTTATTTTTAGTAGTTGCACTTATTTAATTTGTTTTGATTTCAATCTATTGAGAGAACTCAACTATTCTGGTTCAGTTTGTCATTGGATTAGAAAATATATGTTTTGAGGTTGGGTTAATGTATCTGAAGCAGGAATACTGGCCCTGAAGGATGGAGATTGAGACAACGACATTTTGAGACAGTTACTTCACTGGTTCGATCTTCTCGGCGGTTCTTCCCTCCAGGATCTGCATTTGAGATATGGTCTGAATTCAGGTAACTCTGTTATCCCTCTGTTCACATTCTCTCATTGTGCGATGATCTAGATCACCTAGTGTCCCGTCATTGTGATGCATCTTAAGCATATTCAATTTTCAAGTATCATCCGCGGTAAAACACTTGAAGAATTGAAGGGCACAGAGTGTTAATGGTACATTTAGTTCATAGGTTAAGGCATGAATGGAATACCAATTTGCTATAGAAGTCCCTAATTGATCATTGTACAATTTCTTAACTTTGTTAAGGTACAACTACTATAAATCATTGATTTTACGCAAACATTTTAAATTTATTTATTGACTTAAGGCCATGTTCTCTTCACCTGGTTTGCCTGGACCGGTTTGATCTGATCTGAATGTAGTTATATTTAAAGCTATTTCTGATTTGATCTTTTCTATGATCTGATTCCAATAAGAATAAGTAATAAGTAAAAAAATATGTTGGGGAGAACATGGCCTTAGATAAATTTATCAAATGTCTGTTTGGGTTATTTTTTTTCATGGAGAAATACATGAAAAGTTAGATTTGTTTGATCAAACATGACTCTTTTATTGGGAAATAAATCTTGGGAGTATGGCTCTATTTATAGGAAGGACAAAACATATTGTAAAAAATGCCCTACTTATACACAAACAAACATGCATCAATGAACACTTATTTGAACATACAACCATAATCCTCATCTCTTCCCACATTTTTTATATTTTCGCCAACAAGGCAATACTACTTAAAGTGTTACATTCATAGAATACATTGCATGCAAAACTAAGATGGGTTCCTTCAAAAGTTGTTTTTACTTAAAATAATTAATATTAAATCTGTATAAAACAATGTTCGATATTGCATTGCATAGCACGCCTTGAGGAGCAGAATTTGTGTATTGGCAAATAATATACCTTGTAGCGTATTCTAACTTGTGGAATTGCATGGCCTACACAATTTTTGATGGGGACCACACAATAGGATGTACAAAATACCCTATATATGTGGTGTACACCTTACCTTTTTGAAGAGAAGCAGGCTCTTTGTTCCCCCCTGTTTGTAAATCCTAAGTTTCTTTGAATAAATTGCTACATAAGCAAACACCACATCTTTCACTTTTGAGAAGAAGTTGAATTCCCTTCTCTGTCTTCCCTTTTTTGTCTTGTGTTCTTTGATTTGTGAGAAGCCTACATACACCATCATCAATATCTGATAATAAAAATTCCTGCCAATACTCCAAAAATATTGAGATTTTATACGAATACTCGAAGGTTACATAATTATCATTGGCTATTCTAGGATTTGACTCCAATACTATGTTAAATAAAAAAAACCTAAATACTACTATTGATATGAATGTTACCTTATAACTCCCTAATTTCTAAAAAGCTTGTATAGAAAAATAATGGGCTTAAACCCAACAGGTATACAAAACCTAAACCCTAAACCTAATGAGAATAGGAAACCATAATTCCATGAAGGCTTCACCAACGTCAACGACCTATGAACCTAGTAAAATACTGCATGTGGGGGTCTGAGGGTGAGTGTATGCTAACCTTACAAAGTTACACCTACCTCAAAAGGTAGTGAGACTATTTCTAGAAAACCATCGTCTCAAAAAAACATTCAAACTTTTTACAGCAAGAAAAAAATAAGACAGAATTTAGTGAATGCTAGGATAACTATATTTCTCTAATTACTCGTTTATGTACTTTAACAGGATTTTGAATCTAAAATAAAAATAAAATCAAAACTTAGTAACAATGAGTATGTACTTTTTCAGTTTTGCAGTACCCAGCCAAATCGGCCCCATGGTTCCAGATACAAACTTCGTATATGTATGTAGGCATGGTGCCGTAAACACAATTCACTACTTGCTATTCTTTGGTTTCCAAGCAAAACCATACACTAATTTTCATATTATATATGCCTATTATATCAAAATGCAACCCAACATGTTTGGAGATGATATACTATCTCTGTTCAATATTAAATTTGAGTGATACCCTTATTAAGAAAGTGGAATTGGGTTGTTGATATATATTTAAAAAGGTTGTTGATATATATTTTAAATGGAAACCAAAATTTGCAAACCACATGATTCTTTCCTTAAACGAAAGCGAATTTAAGTTTGAGATAGCAAAAAGATAATAGTGATTGGGATGGAGTAACAACTGTCATGAGATTATCCGGTTCAAGACAGGACTAGTTTCCCAGCTCATGCAGTAATTCATCATGAATGTATTATTGCACATTGGACTGATGAATATACCAGAATCCAGGCTATCAAAAGTATAAAAAGAAAGAAACTGTTTAAGATGTATTTATTCAGCCATTTTTATACTCTTTCTTCTTGAAGAAGTTCACATTTATGCAATATATTTGTTTCTTCTTTGTTTTAAAATTATATTTCTTCACCTGTAATGGTAGCTATATTCTGTATAAATGATATGAATCTCAAATCTAAAAGATCACTGTTTCATACTGAAACCTCATTTTGCTGCGTTATATCAATGAATTTAATTTGCAGATCCCTATTGGAAAATCCATGGCATAACTCAGCTTTTGAAGGTTCTGGTTTTGTGAGACTGTTCCTTCCAACAAATGTGGATAATGAAGGCTTCTATTCTTAGTAAGATGCTACTAGGTTTGGATTTATGCTTTCTCTTTTCCATGTATGTTACAACCTTATTTTATTTGATGTTATGACAGTGATTGGACCATATCAGTCCTAGACCACTGGGATTCTATACCAAATTCCCAGTTTTGGAGCAGCCAGTGGACCTCTGTCCTAGCTCGTGTGATTAAGAACTACGACAATGTTGATTGGGAAATACTCTTGTCAAATTTGTTCAATAGATTCTTGAATATGTTTGAGGTATGTTTGTACCTTGCAATGATATTAAAAATGTTACTTGCAGGTACTATGTTGAGCAATTTGTTTCCATATCTGATCAGAGGTGCACTAATTAATATTGCCATTTCCATGTGAAGACAATTTGTCTCATTGATATCACTATTTAGAAGTAAAATCTGTTCTTATGCAAGGAGCTCTAAGCTTATCCATTTCTACTGAAAAAATAATATTGATTATACTGTTTTTGAGGGTATTTCTTTATGCCATCCATGTTAGTTGGTGTACATTGGAGGTTTTGCTCAACTTACAAGTGTTCAGAATCCCATGGCAACTAAGAAGCAATATCTTAGACTAATATAATTGTATTGCTTCCTTCATCCATAATAGATAGGGCAGTAGTAAAGGTTGTTCCATATGATTTAGCGTACAAAACAGTTCACGAACAAAGTACTATTGAAGTGTAGATGGATTTATTTGTTTTGACCAACAATGAAAAAGTTGCTGGTTTTGACTAAAATATCGGAGGGGTTTTGCTATCTGTCCCAGATTTTGGTTTTTACTGCATGCCATTGAACTTTAGGAACTGTCGGTAGAGTATCCTTCCGATTCTGGTGTCGCTTGGTTTTGAGTGAAATGCCATTTTTTTGACGTTATCGGCAAAGTTTTGCTCAAACTTTGTATTGATTGTTGTAGCGGTTCAGATATTTTGATGTTGAGTTCTGACTCATTTTTTAACAAAGATTAAGGAGAAATGTAGTTGCAATAATAATTCTGGTGTATATGGGCCATATATGGTGCAATATGGATCATTTTTTTCATGTAGGCTGTGCCGTCTAAGAATCGGTTTGGCATTGACTTGAGCATTTTGTTAAAGCTATCCAGCGATAGTCTTTACCTTTAGCTCTTTTGGAGTTAATCTACACCTTTAAAAAATTTGCCGAAATTCTATCATTTATAATAAATGTTTTTCCGAAACGAAGACCAAGAAGAGTAGTTAATGTTTGACCTTTTATTGGTAAAAAAGTTAATATTTGGGAGTCTATCTATTTATATGTGCAGATATAGATTAATCGTAATCTTATTAAAAGATGTTAGGATTAATTCTTTAAAGGTTAACCACTCCAACCGATATTAATCTTTTAGGGGTTGTGTGTTATGTAACTCTGAACCATTGTTGTAATAGTGACTACTATTATACTTCATAATATTTTATTTATGTGTTTGTCGTAACATATTTTTATATTGTTGTTTGAATTTGAATAGTTGTAATAACGTTTGTGAAACCATTTTACAAAAGGTCTTGTTAAATTTTCAATTTTAAAAAAATAGTTTGCCTTGTTAAATTTTCAGTTTTTGATATCTTCTGATAAAACTCAAAGTATTAATATTTCAACTGATACCTATATTTTCATCCTTTCTCTCAACTGCAAAAAGCAATTATGTTGTGGTATAAACATCCCAACTACTAAGAAAGTAGATTTATATACTTCGAGATCTCTTTCTCTCTCTCTCTCTTATTTTTTTTATTTTTCTATTTTTGAATTTTCATTATTTCAATGAAATTAGCCTCTCTAATTTTATAAGGGCAGTGAGTACATCTCGACTCTCTTAGACCTCTCAGACCCCAACAGACTTGGGATGGTTCTGGTTGTTGTTGTTGCCGTTGAACAAAAGCAAGCACTTCTATAATCAGGCTTAGCAGGCCAGGCATTATGACCTTTATCTTTCCCCTATTTTATGGGGTACTTTAAACATCCCAACACACATTGTTAGGAGGTCATTTAGATAGCCTTTTATCTATCACTTAAAGCTTAGTGATTTATGTTCAACTCACAGGTTCCTGTGGCAAATGGCAGTGGGTCTAATCCATTTTCTGTGGATGTTCCCAGAAACACAAGATTCTTGTTTTCAAATAGAACAGTCACTCCATCAAAGGCTATGGCTAAATCAATTGTAAGATTTTTTAGAAATACTCGCTGGGTTCCATTGTAATATTTTCAAACTGACCCTACCTTTGTATTCTTTTCACATGAGTGCAGGTTTATCTACTAAGACCTGGTGGTTCAGCACAACATCACTTCAGGAAATTGGTCAACCATTTGGAACAGTTTGTTTTCTGAATTTTTGAAGCTCCTATTCATTTTTCTAGTTTGTTTTTGCTAATGATATGTATGTATCAATAAGTTATCCTTTCATTAGGTACTACCACCCTTCCAATGGTGGCCGCTGGACATATTCCCTTGAAAGATTCTTGTTCTACTTGGTAGCTACATTTCAGAAAAGGTTGCAGCTTGAGCAACAGTAAGAATCATGTTTCTCTTGCCAAAATATGAATCACATATCCCTGAAACGAATTCAATTAGAATATTAGATCCTTCATATGCCACATTGCCACATTGATCTTACTGAAACATTTTTCTTAGGAGAAAGGATAAAGGTGAAGTGTCTGAAATCTTCCTAAGGCAGGTGGACAGGGCCGCCTTTGTCGATAGCATCTTGAGGCTGATTGATCGTGGTCAATACAGCAAAAATGAGAATCTTTCCGAAACAGTTGCTGCTGCTACCTCTATTCTGTCGTATGTAGAACCATCCTTGGTTCTTCCGTTTTTAGCATCTCGGTTTCATATGGCCTCAGAGACAGTAAGTTCTCTTAGAGGCACCAAGATATTTTAGCCTAGATTTTTGAAGAATCAATGATAGACACTCCCATTCCTTTAAAATCATTCTCACTCCATGTTTGGAAGGATAAATAACATTACTTCACTTAGGAGAATGATTATACATTTTGAAAAACAGAATAACACAACACACAGTCCAAGGATTGTCTTTTCTAACCACTCAGAATAGAAGAATAGAAGTTGCAGCAGCAACTTCTATTTGGGTCGCATGCATAACCGTCATTGATTCTTCCTTTTTAGCATCTCTGTTTCATATGGTCTCAGAGTTAGTAAGATCATTTGAGGGCAAGATGTATTAGCCCAATTCATAAAAAAAGATGTATTAGCCCAAAATTTTGAAGATCCATTGATGTATGCTTGTTGTCAAGGAACCGATTCAACCAAAAGCTCAAGCTTATGGTTGTAGGCCCAGCCTTTCTAGAAAGGTTTTTATATTTTGACACTCTTATTCCACTCAAGTTATTTTCCGTGTATCAAAGGATAAACAAAATTGTAAGGATTAGATGGAAGATGTTACCTGTTGAAAAGCAGCGTTACAAAAGACATGGCCACTCTCCAGTTGTTTTTATCTTAGGCCATATCCTCGGTAAGATCAAGAAGTTGTTGTTTGTCTAATTACCGCCTTCCAACTCTCTTTAGGACTACCTCTACCACTCACCGCGCCCTCTATCGCAGGCATCTCACATATCCTCACAGGGCCTTTGCACTCCTTTTAATGTCCTCAAACTACCTCAGTCTAGCTTCTCACACCTTACTCTCCACAAGTATCACTCCCACCCTCCCGTAAATATCCTTATTCGGAGTCCCATTCAACCTCGTATGACCACACATCCAACTCAGCATCCTCATCTCCGCTGATGAATGTGAGCTGTGACCACTAACCGATCAAAGTTGCCTTTTAAAGCCCTGTTCTCTTCAGCTTATTCTTTTTACTTATTACTTATTCTTATACAAATCACATCAGATCATCAACAATTTTAAATTATACTACAATAGTACAATATGACCTTAGGCAAAGAGAACAGAGCCTAACTTGCCCTTTCATGGTAAAAATCATGTAATCAAACCGTGTGTTTAAGTTTAAGCCAAGTTGTGTTGAATAAGCCAAGTTTGTCTTTTTAGAGTCAAACTGGACAAATTTTGATCATCATTTAAAAAAAGTTGCATTCCATATTTGTACAAAATAATTTAATTAGATTTAGCTTGTAATATATTTTTTAAAAACTATTTTTTATTTATATACAATGTAATTTTTATTTAGTTGATGATCAAAGTTTGTCTAGTTTGACTCCAAAAAGTCGCAATGGGCAAACTCATTGGGACAGAGGGAGTAATTGACTAGGAAACACATAAGGTGACATATCACACATTACACAACTTGCATGTGACACCTAAATTCTAAAATTTTGCCCATGGGCAAGCATTTGAACACTTATAAACTTAAGATTCTTCTCGAACTCAAAAACATTACTTCACCACAAACCTTTGAACACTTGAATTCTAACAATTGAAACCAAAACATTGGTGTTGTTGATAGAACACTAACATTTGATTTTTTTTTTCTGATCTCTGAATTTTTACACCTTTTGTGCTCACTTAGACACCCTACACCCCCAAATTTTTTATGCTTTTTGGTGCCCTTCTAAGCATCCAACATCCATAAAAACTTTTGGGCCTTTTGGTGCTTGCCTGAGCATATTTGAAGTTTTGAACATTTTAGGTGCTCTTGTTGTACCATCCTCTGCACCTTTTATTCCCTTGTTGGAGCATCCATCTACACCTTTGGAAATTTCAAACATTTACTTTTGATTTTCACTTGGAATCCTCAAACATCTTTTTCTCTCTCTTGATTTTTTTCACACTAAACACTTTTTTCCCTCTAGTTTTTGAAGTAGAAAAATATTAAACACAACAGGAAGACTAAACACATTAACTCCTTTGATATATGCTTTTTTCCCATATTTTCTGCTTTTTAAGTATTTTTTTCCTGCTGATAGCAGAAAACAGAAACGTTCAAAGAAGTTTCTTACCCAAACAGTGGTAGCAGTGAACAATACACCATAATAGTTACTCCGGTCACCAAAATAGTAACTCTGATCTCCAGAATAGTAACTCCATTTGCCAGAATAGTACCATCATTTTAATTACATGTTGATGAAGCAGAAGAGTAACACATCGTACACTGTAGGGGAATACTCTTTTTTTAATAACACACGAACACAACACTTGAAACACTTAGATAACCCTTCGGAATCTATGCTCCCAAACCATGTGCCTTAGCTTAGCCACAATAAATTTGGCAGATAAACACAAGCTGAGATACACACTCAACTACTTGTGTGTGACGCCTGGAAATTTATCTCATCATTGCACCCACATTTCAACACAATATTATATATTTCAAGTTTTCAACAATACGGCATGCCTTCCTAAGCCAATACTAATTTGTTACATTTTTTGTCCCATTTATATAGATGACAGCCACCCACCAGTTGAAGAGTGCTGTAATGTCAATAGCATTTTCCGCACGATCTCTGTTTCTCACAGCTTTATCTACATCCTTCATGAATTTTAATGTTGTTGATCATGGTGGTTCATTTGTTGACCTTTTGATGATTTCGTTATCAAATGCATTGCTTGGTATGGATGCCAATGATCCACCCAAAACATTGGCAACAATGCAGCTTATTGGTTCCTTATTCTCCAATGTGAGTTTCACATTTTTAGAGGATACCTGTTTCACTCACCATACTCAGATGGATAATAGACACTTGACTTGCATTTGTAGATTGCTATTCTGGAAGATAATGGGGATGGATCGTTTCTTATGCCGGCCTTTCGCTTCTCTGAATGGCTTGATGAGTTCTTTTGCCGCTTGTTTTCATTGCTTCAACATTTGGAACCTAGTAGTGTTGTGTAAGAGTAGCACAAATGCTTGTTTCGTTTTATTTTTTTCTTGGATAATTATTTAAATGCATTTCTAGTGAGCATGTGATATTTTGATGTTCGTATGTAATGAATGAAATATATATATATATGTATGTGTGTGTGTGTATGTATATATATATATGTGTGTGTGTGTGTATATATATATATATATCAGTTAACATACATGTATCCAATGGTGCTGCAGGAATGAAGGCCTTCATTCTCCTGCAACTTCAGGAACTTTCCTGGTTGATGAAGGTCCATACTATTTTTGCATGTTAGAAATATTGATGGGAAGGCTTTCCGAGTCATTGTATAAGCAGGTTTGGAGTCAGAAATTAGAATGTGATTTTTGCCTATGTAATTTTTTCGTTGTGAACTAATACCAACTTCAACAGGCCCTTAATAAAATTTCCAAATTTGTTACAAAAAATATCCTTCCTGGGGCAATTGCAGAGGTTGGGCTTCTTTGTTGTGCCTCCGTTCATCCTAATCCTGAGGAGGCAGTTACTCATCTTGTCAAACCAATGTTGGAGTCTGCTATATTGTCATTTAAAGGAACACCTGTTACAGGGTTAGGAGGAAGAGGGACTTTTGAAGCTTCTAGACTTAGCAAGGTTCATTACCTACCGATGTCTCATATTTTTTTCCGTTCACTTCCGTCCTGTCTTCATTGGTTCCTTCTCCAGGAAAAGCACATGCTCTCGCCAGCTCTTGAAACTGCGATTGAGTATCAACTGAAAGTATTATCTATTGCAATTAGTTATGCCGGCCCTGCACTTCTTCACTACAAAGATGGGTTCAAAGAAGCTATTGCTTGTGCCTTTGATTCTCCATCATGGAAGGTATTGTATTTACTATACATGGTTTAACACGCCATTATGTTCCATTTTTATTTGCTCTTTTCAGTTTTATTCTGTGTTAAAATAATGCCCACTTTCCTATCACTTCCTACTTTTCTCCATTAAAATTTCTGATCATATTTGATGTCAAATTGGAATAATACATAACACTTCTGTGAGAAGAAAAGATAAAGAATGAAAGAACATAACACTTTTTTTGTGTTCTCTAAATATATATAGAACAAACCAACAAAACTATTACAAACCAACACAACTATAGGAAACTACCAGGACCTATCTTTTAGAAAGTACCTAACTGTTTTTTATTTTTAATTAATTACATATGAAGAACACATTAACCAACTCCATACCAATCGACTCTATACTAACTTACCCGAACATTGACCCATTACCTATTCAGTTATATGTGAACAAACCCAATCAAATCTAACAACTTCATCCTTTATATGTTTTCATTTATGCTAGAAATAAAGTCCCCTACATTTTGGATGGGGAAGATTCTTAAAAAGACTAGATATGTATTTGAAAATGGTGATGATTTTTATCCATGAACTTTAATAATTCTTCATCTGTCCCAAAAAGGTTTCAAAATTTCTTTTTTGGTCTCCCCCCCAAAATAAAACTCCATTTTTAAGGAAGTAATTTTGTGGCTCGTAATATTTGTCTCTACATAAATCTCAACAACACAATTTCACCTTTCTCAATAATAGTGCCGGCTCAAGTGTGTATCCTTATTCTGGGATGGAGGGAGTAAAAAATAAAGGCACTTTTGTGTCATGGGCTTTCAAGTTCATGGCTACACACTAGAAATTCATATCAATGCTTATCTTTGTTTCAACTATATTTATTATACTGAAATATAACTATTATTTGGCAGGTCAATGGGGCAGGAGATCATGTTCTCCGATCTCTCCTTGGAAGCCTGGTCCTTTACTATCCCATTGATCAATACAAGTATGTTGGGTTCAGCATGTCAGTTTATTGGTGTATGTGAATAATAGGGAAATCCGGTATAATTCTGTGTGTTAAGACAATACAAAGAGCACACTCACACAAGTATATTTTACACGTAGAAAATCCGAGATGGACTAAACCCATACTAACTAGTCAACAATAGGGTCATCCAGTTAGTCACACTACAACAACAAGATACCGAAACTCCCCATATGCCTGAATGAACCGAGACACTAAAACTTGTCAACCTTGTGCATTGGGTGGGAATCAATCCTAACTTTCATCTCTGATTTCTTCACTTGGCCACTAAAACAACTTTCCATGTCAGTCTTAGTCTTACTCAATCTGAAACCATTGGATTCTAGGAAAAGGCGTTGTAGCTCCAACTTATCATTTAGACCCTCGCGGGTGTCGTCGATCAACACAATATGGTTAGTAAAAAGCATGCACCTTGGAACCTCCCCTTGAACTCCCTATGACACAGGTCGCTAATCACCAGAGAAAAAGGAAGGACGCCATGGGCACGTGTAATTCCACCTCTACAAAAAGGCTCAAAGTTACCCTCGCAGTCTTTACCATAGTCCGTATCCTGTTGTACATATCTCGAATCTATGCGATCAGAACCCCTCTCGACTCAAGACACCTCCACAAGATCTCCATCGATCTATCATATGCCTTCTCAAGGTCAATGAACACCACATGATGGTCCTTCTCAGCGCTATACTCTTCCATCACCTCTGTAGGAGGTGAACGACCTCTGTGGTCAATTGCGTGAACCCATATTGATTATCAGAAACACACACCCTTCAATGATGAACACCCAGACTAAACCCGGTTCTAGGAGCAGTTCATTATGTACTCTAATCTGGTGATAACCTGACCGTCGGTAAATTTTTGTGAAGTAGACTTCTCCATGGAACTCATCGAGCAACTCATCAATATTTGGGATTGGGTATTTGTCTGGGATGGTAATCTTGTTAAGGGTGCGGTAGTCTGCACACAAGCGCCACGACCCATCTTTCTTGCTCACAGGTAAAACAAGGCTAGCAAAGGGGCTTATAGTAGACCGAATGAACCCTTTGTGTAATAGATCCTCCACCTGGCGCTCGATTTCATTCTTTTGAAAAAAGGGTAGCGGTAGGGGCGAATGTTGGGTGGTGGTTTGTTAGGCATAATATGAATGGCATGATTATGGCAGGATATTGGTGCAAGGTACTCAGGTTCATAAAAACAATCGCATCATCATTAAGTAACTCATTCAGATTTAATGGAAATTCTTGTTGGTTAAATCCAGTCCAGAAGTTAGTTAGTTTAAATTTAAACAAAAGAGCAGTTAGGTAGTTTCTGGCAGTTTGTTTTTGACAGATGTGTTGGTTAGTAAGTGTTGTGTTTGTTTGTAATGGTTGTGTACTTGTGTTGGTTAGTCCTCTATTTATATGTATGGACAGAGAATTCTTGACAGTAGTACCACAATAAAAGCACTCTGTTTATATACTCCAGATCTGATATTTTCTCTCAATTGGCATCAGAGCCCTGATAGAAAAAAAACACAGATCTTTGATCACTAGTTTTTCTTGCAATACACCTTGAAAAACAATAGTCTATGGTGGAGGTCATCAATACTAAAAAACAAACGATGTTCTTGCTGTTACCTCAGTTTGAGATGGAGGCTCGACAACGTACCAAACTACCAACGTCCTGTACTCACTACAACAAACTACAACAAATTATACGTATTGGGCTATCAAGATACAGTCGTTTATGGATGCCCAAGGAATTTGGGATGCCATAGAACCACTGGATGCGACAGAGGTGGACGTCAAGATCTGGAAAAAGGCAAGGGCCTTTATCTTCCAGGCACTACCGGAAGACATTCTGATGCAAATAGTAGGACATGCAATGGCCAAGGACATGTGGGATGCATTTAGGGTGCGTTATCTTGGAGCTGATCATGTTAAACAAGCACGAATCAAAACTCTGAACAGAGAGTTTGAAATGTTGAGAATAAAGGAAAGTGAGAGTATTGATGATTTTGCAAACAAGGTCAGCAAGATTGTGTTTAAGTTTCGGGCACTTGGATCGACAATTGAGGAGAAGAAACAAGCAAATAAGTTGCTTATTTCTGCCACAAACAAGTTTCTTCTAATTGTTGCCACAATAGAACAGTATCCAGACTTGAACACTATGGCATTTGAGGAAGCTGTTGGTAGCCTTAAGGCCTATGAGGAACGGGTTACCCCTGGTGGACCCATCAAAGATTCATCAGATCAATTGTTGTTAACAAGGGCTGAATGGAAAGAAAGACAGACGAGTCAAGGGAAGTCGGCAGGGATCGTGGAACAGGATTTAGGGATCACCATGGCCGAGGTTGTGGGGGTGGCAGATCTGACGGTCGTGGATGAGGGGGCAGAAACCCCTCAAATAATAACCAAAGACTTGGACAGGATGAACAAGGTGGTAAACGTGACCGAAGGAACCTGCGGTGTTATAATTGTGATTAGCTTGGTCATTTCTTTGTCGAGTGTCGGGCTCCTAGAAGAACCGATGATGCTAATCTAGCAAAGGAGGATGATGAACCCACTTTGCTAGTGAAAAAGAATGTGCAAGATGTGGTGATGCTGAATGAGGAGAAAGTGTTTCCTTGTGAATATGCCAAAGAGAATGGCGAGGAAGGCACGTGGTATTTAGAAAATGGTTCTAGCAATCACATGACCAGGAAATAGGGTTATTTTAGCAACTTCGATGAAAAGATAGTGGGACGTGTGAAGTTTGGAGATGGTTCAACAGTTGAAATCAAAGGCAGAGGGTCTATTCTTTCGCAATGTAAGAATGGTGACCAGAGGCTCATCACCAACGCCTACTATATTCCATACTTCTGTAATAATATACTAAGTTTGGGTCAACTTGACGAGGTGGGATGCAAAATTCTTATAGAGCACGATTTTCTTTGGCTATATGACCGATCAAGAGCAACATTAATGAAAGTAAAGAAGTCTCCAAACCGATTCTATAAGGTACGTCTTCATATAGTTCCACCAACATGTTTACTTGCAAAAATGGACGAGGCGGCCTGGATTTGGCATGCACGCCTTGGATATTTAAACTTTGATGCTATAAGGAAGTTATCAAAAGAAAAATGGGTGATTGTTATGCCAAACATAAATCACAAGTCACAATTGTGTGAAGCTTGTCTCGTTGGGAAGCACCGACGTCTTCCATTCCCATCCCAAATTTTTGATCGAGCACAACAACCCCTTGAATTAATACATGTTGATCTATGTGGTCCTATTACACCGAGTACACCATCTAGGAGCAAGTACTTTCTATTGCTAGTTGATGATTTCATTAGATTCATGTGGGTATATGTTATCAAGTTCAAGGACCAAGCATATGAGGCATTCAACAAGATCAAGAAGTCTGTTGAATTGGAAAGTGGTTACAAGGTGAAAGCATTGAGAACTGATCGTGGAGGTGAGTTTGTCTTTACCAACTTTGAACAACTTTGCAATGAAGAAGGCATAAATAGGTATTTAACCGCACCATACACGCCACAACAGAATGGTTTGATTGAATGCCGAAACCAAATTGTTCTTGGAACCACAAGATCTATGTTGAAGGCCATGAATTTACCCCAATGGTTGTGGGGAAAAGGTGTACGACACGCTGTCTAACCAAACTCCGACAAAAGCTTTGGAAAAGAAGACCCTAGACGAAGCCCTGAAAGGACAGAAGCCCAATTTGGAACACCTAAAGGTGTTAGGATGTATGGCCCATGTCAAAGCACCAACACCCAAATTAACAAAGCTAGCAGACACGAGCGAGTCAATGGTACATTCTCGGGAGTGAACCAAGAAGCAAAGCATACTGGGTACCGGCTTTACAACCCAAAGACAAAAAGGCCATGTGTTAGCAGGGATGTCCAATTTGAAGAAACCAAATCGTGGGACTGGGCTACAGATTTGGAGACAGAGGGAAATGAAAAGCGGGTTGAGTTTGTTGTTGAAAATGAAGCTTGTGTGATTGGTCAAGGATCGACTCAGAATGGTGGCAGCCCACTCAAGACCTCGCCCAATCAAACCGAAGGCCTGGCTGCTCCAATCATACAGAATGGGTGTGAATCTGTTAACCCACCGGAGAATTGTTCGTTGTCTAGCCCAAACTCGCCTGCCTCGGTTCTAAGCACTCTTATCAGCCCACTAAATGTTCCAAGCAGCCCACATGAGTGAAAATCTTAGTACATCAGGTGCGAGTCCGATTTCACATTCACATTATGATGATACACCCTCTCGAGGATTTTGTTTGCTAAATGATGTGTATTCAAGAACTCAATCGATACAAGAGAAGGCTTTCAATCCACCTCACTTTGATGACATAGAACTATTATTTTCCAATGAAGAAGCAAGTACCTTTAATGAAGCCAAAGATAGCAAAGAATGGAGTGTTGCAATGCAAGACGAATTGGACTCTATTGAACAGAATAGGGAGTTCAACGGATTGGTCAGAAGTGGGTTTATAAAGCCAAAAGGGATGCCAAAGATAAACAATTTGCTATAAACAAAAACTCATTGCAAAGGGCTATGTCCAGAAACATGGTATTGACTACGATGAGGTGTTTGCTCCAGTTGCCCGAATGGAAACAGTCCATTTGCTTCTATCCCTAGTTGCACGAGACAGGTGGGGAGTTCACCATTTTGGTGTGAAGACAGCTTTCTTACATGGAGACTTAAAGGAGGATGTATATGTATCACTACCCGAGGGGTTCGAGAAGCCGGGCAAGGAACATCTCGTGTACAAACTGGTAAAAGCTTTATATGGCCTGAAGCAAACCTCAAGAGCCTGGAATTCAAAGCTAGATGCAACTCTTCAACAACTTGCTAGTTTCAAGCGTTGTCCATATGAACATGATGTATACAAGCAAACCACAAGAATGGACCATTAATAGTTGGTGTATACGTTGATCTAATCATCACATGTCCATGCAAGGATGAGATCGTTGGGATCAAAAGATAGATGAAAAATTGTTTTGAAATGAGTGATTTGGGCCTTTAACATACTATTTGGGAATAAGAGTGAATCAGGACAATGCTGGCATTACTTTGAAGCAAACAAGATATGCAACAAAGATTTTAAAAAATGCAAACTTGTGGGAGTGTAATCATGCAAAGTTTCCTATGGATCCAGGTCTCAAGCTTGGAATAGATGAGGAGATGGAGTCTTGTTGATGCAACTGAGTACCAAAGGGCTATTCGGTGTCTTCGATATCTAACCCATACAAGGCCAGATATCAGTAATGCAGTTAGAATAACCAACTCATGGAGTCACTCAAAACATCACATATGCAAGCTGTAAAACAGGTGCTGCGATATGTGAAGGGTGCAATCAATTATGGGATTCGGTACACAAGGAATGGGGATGCAAATTTGGTTGGTTATAGTGATAGCTCACATGTGACTGATCAGGCGATGGAAAGAGTACAACAGGGATGAATTTCTATTATGAGGGTGGTCTGATAGCATGGTGCAGCCAAAAACAGAATACCACTGCACTATCTTCTTGTGAGGCTGAGTTCATGGCGGAAACGGCAACCGCATGTCAAGCCGTCTAGTTAAAAGGTTTGCTTGAAGAAGTCATTAGTCAAAGCATGAAACCCATAACAATTCATGTGGATAACAAGTCTGCAATCATGTTAATGAAGAATCCAATGTTCTATGTGAGAAATAAGCATATTGACACTCAATATCATTTCATGTGTGAATGTGTCGAGAAAGAGCTAGTAAGGATTGAGCATGTAAGTGGTGACGAGCAGAAAGCTAATATCTTGACTAAAGCATTACCGAGGGTCAAGTTTATTGAAATGAGGCAATTGATGGGCATTGAAGGTTTGGCAAGAATAAGGACTGAAATCAAGGGGGTGAATGTTGGTTAATTCCAGTCCAGAAGTTAGTTAGTTTAAATTTTAAAAAAAAGAGCAATTAGGTAGTTTCTGGCAGTTTTGTTAGTTTCTGACAGATGTGTTGGTTAGTAACTGTGGTGTTTGTTTGTAATGGTTTTGTTGGTTAGTCCACTATTTATATGTATGGACACAGAGTTCTGGACAGTAGTACCACAATAAAAGCACTCTGTTTATATACTCCAGATCTGATATTTTTTCTCAATTCTTTCTCTACTCCTATTTGCAACTTAAGTGACACCATTGAAGCCTTGAACACAGATTTTGGTTTGTGGGTTCTGACCCCTGACCTCAAATCCTCTCTCAAACCATCAATAAAGATACCCAGGAGACAATGGTCACTTCAATTTCAGACTCGGGCTCAAGCAGCCCTTCTTGACGATAGTCTTGTACAGAACCTGTTTGTTTAATTAGGACAAGGAGTTCGTCTGGGCAAGTATTCTGGCGGTCCATAATGCTCCTCAATGATTTTGATGAATTCCTCCGAGTACAAGAGCGTCCTTTCGGCATTGATCCATGAGAACAAGTCGAGAGCTGGCATAGCCGCCATCTTAACATTATCTTTTGATGTTCCCTAGTAATGTAAGTGCTTTTCAGCCTTCAACACCCAGCCCCTTGGATCTCCGCCTCTGAATTTAGGGAACTCAACTTTGGATCTGGGAAACTGGCAGTGGCTGTGATTGTTTTCATCATCAGAATCGCTCTCCGTCTTCCCAGAATTACTTCTGGCCTGCGCCTTTAAGACAATCACTTCTGCCTTCAGGCCGTTTAACACATAAAGCTTGGTAGTGATTTGTGCTAGTGTTGTTGAGCGGAATAGTCTTGTTCTCTGGTTGCTTGTTGGTTTCACCATTCTCACTATGGGCAGCGTTTGAACGGGTAATTTCCAAAGGATTGGGTAAAGAGCGATGTGATACCAAATGATAGAAACCTGCTAGATTTAATTCAGGATCTAGATTCAAACTAAACAGAGCTCTCCTTCCCTTCTCTCAATAAGAATCTCACTTATGAAACTGATAAGATGAAAATAGCAAATTGATAAAATTCAACAAACTAGGCTAGGGCTAGGGCAGGACTCATGAAAACCCGATAGTCCTTTTATTTAAAAAATAGTGATTTAATAAAAACAGTAACAAACTCAAATAAATAGCAAAAAATAAAGGTTGCCTTCTACTATAAGTGATCTAGATCTTATTAACGCATCACACAAGATCCAGATTTCGAGCATCCTTCTCACGTGCCTTAGCTAGCTGGAAAATTCATTTATCACCGCCTACTCCTCTATGTCCTTAGAAAGACTTTCAAAACATACATCCTTTGCCCTTGGAACCTCTAACTCTTCACTACGAGCAATGTTATACTCCGAAGAGGCACCCTATCCTCCTTATCGCTACAGTTTCGTACCTCATATACGCCACCTTCTTAGCTTCCACCTTACTTCGAACCACATCACTCCACCACCACCTTTATGTCGACTTTCATAACAGCAACTCACACCCATCACCTCTGGGTTAGAAGTTGAGCCCACATATTAGTGGCCTCCTAGGACTCCCACATACCTTTCTCTTGAATTCACGAAAATCAATTCTGGGATTTTTTCCCCCAACCAAGCTCCCAGATATGTGCTAAACTACATGTTTGTCTTTGTTTCACTCACCCGATTATGACATCCATCACTAGTAGCTTGTGATGAGTGGTCAGGTTCTCACTAAGGGTTAGCTTAGCATTCTTATATAGCACCCTATCACACATGCGCAGAAAGAGGTCCCCACTCTGCCACCAAAGGTAACCAATTGATCCTCCTGCATACGGAAATAAAGGAGTTATGACCACCAAACTAATCGCTCTAGCAAACTCCTTAAGTGAAACCCCCTTTGGATTCTTATCTCCAAATCTAAACCCTCCATACATCTTCAAATCCCCCGGACGAGTAGCCAATATGGCCATTGAAGTCGCCTCCAATGATGACTTTCTGTGTTTGCTGGATGGCACCTACCACCAAGGTTGTTAAGGCGCCAAGGAGAGGCGAGGCGCCGGCGTACCTTCATATCACCTAGGTGTCTAGGCGCAGGTGTTAGGCCCGAAACCGGGGTCTTATCATTTAGATAATTTGAGGGCGGGATTACGGAGGAATTGGTAGCAAACCAAAACAGCCGTTAAACTTCAGGAGGGGCTGATAGTCGACTGATAGTAGGAGACAATCGATTGTAGAGACTGCAGGAATCCTGGGGGACGTGATAATCGATTAACAGAAATAGACAATCGATTATTGAAGGCTGCAGATTTTCTGGGAATGAGTGATAGTCGATTATCTTAAGGGGATAATCGATTATTACTGCCTGCAGATGTTTCCAATGGAACTGATAATCGATTATGGGGAATAATAATCGATTATTTCGCAGTGATTCTGGGCAGGAAGAAAGGCGCTTTTGTGGGGAATGGGTTGGAAATATATGGGGCTGATGAGGGAGTTCTTTTGGGTATTTTAGTGGAAGAAAAGAGTGAGATTAAGAGGAGAAATGGGGGGATATGAAATGGAAGAAAATTCAGGGATGGATAAACCAAGTTGGTATTTAAGAGATATTACACACTCTTATCCTAACTTGGGGTTTGAATCTAGAATTTAATTAAGATATGACACACTTAATTAAATATCTAGAACCTAAAACTCACACTTTAGATAACCACTCTTAAGATATAGAATTAGGGATTTGGCTAAAATAGCATCACACTATTTTATAAATACTCAAAGAGTAAAAGGAGTTTTTAATAATTCAGAGATGATCATTACAAGGGCCAAATGGCCGAAATATATAAGGAGGGGAGAGGAGGGAAAACACACAATATAATGAATGCAAATACAAGGAACCTTCCTACATCCCTTTATCATTCACTAGCTTCCAATCTTGAGTTGATAAGGGCTGATTTTGTTTGACTTTGTCTTGGCTTTGGAGCTGGCTTTGTCTGTCCTGTTGTGGAGGCAAAAATCACAAAGAATGAATGAAATCCTTTGATGATTGTGATGGATATTCTGGCTAAAAAGAGGGGACAAACAAAGATGGGTGATGGATGGTGTATTGGCCTTTTATTCTTGGTCATATGAGGTGACTGATTTAGTAGGTGGTGTATCAACAACAACTCAAATGTCCCTTGGCTTTTTGTGGTTGTTTATTCAGTCCTAGTAGGGAACATAAAGGGGACAAGAAT
>OOIL02006555.1:3391844-3424539 GCA_900332095.2 Cuscuta campestris
TCCCTTGGCTTTTTGTGGTTGTTTATTCAGCCCTAGTAGGGAACATAAAGGGGACAAGAATGGGGAATATCCTGGTTGATGTTGTGTTGGGATAATGAGGGATATTTGGCCTGGGATTTATAGAAAAGGATAGAAGGTTTTATTTGTTTATTAAAAGGTTTAAAAGAAAGAAAATAACAACAAACAAAAGGTTGTGGTTTACACACTCTTATTTTCGACCAGGGCCTAAAATAGGAGTAGGAAAACTTTATTTTGAAAAGGAAATATTTTGGATGTTTAGGGAAGGTATGGAGAGTGTGGGCTCAGCCTAGGGTGGGTGTAGGACAACCATGGTGTTGGGTTGGGTTCTAAGACAGGAAAATGGAGAAGTTTCAACCCAATTAATGTCACCACACCTGGGCTTTATTCCCCTGATCTGTCTTTCCCTTGGCGGGCTACGGAGAGTCTTCGGGCATGCTCCCGGATATATATCAGCAGGCCTAGGCGGCAATTAGGCGACCTATACATACATATATATACACACATTCACACACACATAATTTAACCACAATTAAATATATGACACAACATATGTAATTAAAGTCTACACATAATCTGAGGCAAACAATTAAGTGTTCACAAGCATTTAGAAGACCACAAATAACAACATAATTCAAGTAAAAGTTCATCTCCATCCTACTAGTTTAATCACCCAAACATGCTAGTTTAAAAATTAACCTTAAACATGTCATTCATATGGGTCTCAATATCTATACTCATAGGTCTGAGGCGAGGGTAAGGCGACCAATACAAGGCTAAGGCGATGCCTAGGCGAGCGCCTTAACGTCTTGAGGGTTTCTGAGCGAGGCGGACAGAAAAGGCGTCCACGGCATAGCGCCTTATTGCCTAGACGACGCCTTAACAGCTACGTCTACCGCCCCATCCAGCGCGCCTCCCAAAACTCCCTCTTAACTTCGTCATTCAAGCTAGAATGAGGGGCATAAGCACTCACGACATTGATAGTAGATCCACCCAAGACTAACTTGATAGCCATCAACTGATCACCAATCCTCTTCACCTCTAACACATACTTCTGCAGCGCCACCAAAATACCAACTTTGTTCTTGTTCCTAGCAATGCCTGAATACCACAACTTGAACCTGGCCATTGAAGCTGCCTCCAGATGACGAACATTTGATGGCCCCCAATAAGTCACATTTGTCCACAACATTAATAAGACAATCATAAGTCCTTGTAAGGACGAACTGATGTGCCTCAATCAAAATGGAAATATTGGCAAAAACAAACGGGGAGGACACCTCGAGGCTGACCAGTGCATGGCGGGGTCTCAGGCAGTGGGCCTTTTACATTAGGGTTGGGAAATCGTCCTGAGCACGTCAATGGTGCCATAGGAGGAATCTGAAGAAAAGGCTACCGAAGATGAGGGAGGCACACATGAGAAGGGACCTAAAAAGTTAAACTCATAACATTTGAGAAATAGTGAAGTGAAATATATTTTTATGTATTGAGGTGGTACAAAGAGCATATATATATATATATAAATAAATAAAGTAGAAAACATGAGATGGGCTTGGCCCATACTAATTAGTGGCACACTAGGGTCATAGTTTCATCAAATGACACATCTAATGTTATACCCATGTAGTAGATATTTCATGCGATTCTCAATCCTCTTTTTGCATGGTCAACTTTTGGGTTTATTAGGTGTCTTTTGCATCACTCGGCTGCCCCGGCATTGGAGGAGTGGATCAGTACAAAAGATTTTTCAAATGATGAGCATTCGGTGTCCCCCAGGTGGCATGTTCCTTGTAGGGAAGAGATTGAATTTGCAAATGAACTCTTAAGATTGCATTTGGATTCTGCTTTAGTTGAAATTTCAAGGATATGCAAATCTATCCATTCTGATCCAGGTAACGTTTAAAGTAAAGCCATTCACTTACAATGGAATATCCATGTACAGTTGTACTTTTTTTTTATGTTTGTTTGCTGCTTGGTACTCAGGATTTGAAAAAGAACACTTAAAAGTGACTCTCCTGCGCATTGACTCTTCATTACAAGGGGTTTTGTCATGTTTACCCGATTTTAGGCCATCTTGCAAAGGAGTGGTTGAAGAGCAAGGGAATATTCTGTTTTTTATTGCCGGAGCAACAGGCTCTTGCGTTGGTAGTGCTGAACTGAGAGAGAAAGCTGCCGATGTTATTCATTCTGCTTGCCTGTATTCATTATCTTTCCCCCCTCAATTTATCCTTCTTTCTCTTAGGTATAGCATGCCATGTCTTATTATTGCTGCTTTGTTGCCAGGTACTTATTGGAGAAAAAGTCTGATGATAGCATTTTGTTATTGCTCCTCATTCGTATAATGGATTCTTTAGTAAATTATGGTAATGAACTCTCCTTTGTAATGGTCTCCTGCAATACTCTTTCGTTATAGTACGTTCTTTATTTGTTCCTCTTTGACGGAATTAACAGGTAGTTCAGAATACGATGAGTGGTTAAATCACCGACAGGCCTGGAAACTGGAATCTCCTGGCATTGTAGAACCTCCAGTTAATTACATCGTGTCGTCTCATTCGAAAGGAAAAAGAAGGTATAATTTCCAGACTGCATTGTACAGCACAGATACCCAAATGCAATCATTTTAGGGGATGTAAAATTGTACAGTTTTTATGTAAAATGTTACATGTTAAATTATCATGCAGATCACGATGGGCACTTATTGACAAAGCTTATATGCATAGTACTTGGAGAGCTTCACAGTCATCATACCATATTTTCCGGATGACAGAAAATATGCATCCATCTGATCATGTCATGCTTTTGATGGACGATCTTCTTAACCTCTCTTTACATAGCTATGAAACCGTCCGTGCGTAAGTCTACTTTTTACTGTTATACTTTGTACATCTTATGGTGGATATTTCACATGCTGTATTGAAAGCAAAATTTGGATATTTTATATGGTGGTGATATATTGTGATCAAACAATGGCTTGGATACAATTTCTGGCCATGTACAATTTCCAGCCATATTTTGCGGCATTGTTTTACAACAGTTCTACTAGTTATTTGTTAATGATCCAATAAACAACTCTTACATGATATGATATAAATAGGAAAAAACAGAAAAGGTGGAGCCAATTAGCTTTCAACGATATCAAAATTATTGATGGTACTGCTAAGGTCATAAGGTGGCATCATCTCTATGATTTCACTTATCTTAGCTGTAGCTTACAGTCAATAATCAACACCCCCTTCAAAGCAAAGCTTGTACGGAGTATATAATTGTGATAGGAATCATATAGGAATTGAATGGGGAAATAGTATAAAATCTCTTATGAAGTATTTGAGCAAGATTCTTAGGTGTATGAGTGGACACACCCAAAAAGATAGGGTTCAAGGCTTCAAGAGTGGTGATATTGGAGCTAAGGAGTGGTCACTTCAATGGAGGATAAGTTGCATGAAGCTAGATTGAGATGGTTTAGGCACGTGCAAAGGATAAAGCATGCCCCGCTGAGGAGTTGCAAGAACCTAATGGCGGGGAATTTGCAAAGAGGTAGAGGGAGCATAGTTGTCACAGCGCCAAGGCGATGCTCGGCACCAATGTACCGCCATGACGCCTAGGCAACTGCCTAGGCGGCAACACATAAGAAAACAGGATTGGTTACACTAATATAAATATAAACATAAGTTTTCTCTAAACCTAATTAAAGTTCAAATGCACATACTTAATAAAATACTATAAACACACCATAATATGAAACAAAGAATATGAAATACAAAATATGATTAGAAAACAATATGCGACTTCTTAGTGCAATGTAAATACTGAGCATGAGAAAAGTCACTAGGCATAAAGGATTTTCAAGAGGCAATGCCTGGACGCCTTGGCGACACTTAGACGAGAGATGTTAAATAAAGCGAGGCGATACACCATGGAGAGAGGAGCTGACCGCCAGGACGCCTAGATATTATAGAGGTCTAGATTGGTTTTGTTGTTAAATTCTTGTTACTCTCCTCTCCAACTGGAAAAGAAAAGCTTTGGTTCATTTTATTAATATTTTATGCATCTCATATATTGCTTTCACGTGTCCCCAGAATTGCTGGAAAATCTCTTCTGAAAATGATGAAGAGATGGCCATTTACTATTTCAAAGTGTGTGCTGAGTTTGAGTGAATATTTGAGGAATCCAAGCTCACCTGAGCATGCAGTATTAGGCTCTTGTGCAGTTCTTGCAACACGGACTGTGCTCAAAAGTTTAACTAGGGTATTTATCATCTAGATTGCATGAAGTTCTATTTACATGAGAAACTACTTGCTATGGTACTCTCTGTTCTTAAATGTTTGACTATTTGCTTTGTCAATCCAGGATACAAAGGCACTTTCTTCATTTCTGATTGGAATTCTTTCAAGGTAAAATTTATTTTGATGCTTTTTGCATTTAGTCTGTGTTTGGTTGGATCTTTTAGGGAAGGGAACGAGAAGGAAGAGGGATGGAAGGTGAGGATTAAAAAGTTTTAAAAACCCATCTAACCCACGGCCTCCATCAACTTCCCTTCCCCTCCAACCAGAAACATCCTTAGATTGAGATTCATTTGCTGCAGAATGATGCATACCATGTGTCTAATTAATTTTTTACAGCTCTCATCATGAATCGTTGAAAGCTCAGAAAGCAATCAATGAGGTGAGATATTCCTGTGTAGTTGAATATTTATTTTAAAAAAATCCTTTCTTGAATGCTAGATACAACAAGTACTCATAAATATATATAACAGCTTTTTGTGAAGTACAACATTTATTTTGCGGGAGTATCTAGAAACATGTTCAAAACATCGGTCAATCATTCAGACAAGACCGATTTTGCTGTATTGGTTTCTGAGATCAGCTCCATGAGTTTCGAAAGCACCAACTTGCATTGGAGGTAAAGATGCTTTTTTCCCTTTTTAGCGATACTAGCTTCTGTAACATACTTCCTCCATCCCAAATTAATGTTCCTGGTTTGACCCGGCCCGGCGGTTAAGAAAAGTTGACAAAACTAATAATATTCCAGAAATGCTCTTGCATATGCATGCGGATTGGTCCAGCTGTTGACCCATTTTTTCTTTCTTTTCGTGAAACACTCCATACTGTATTCACCTATAGTACTCCAATCACATTTACATGGAGTAATTAAATATTGATTGCCATAGTCAACACCCCCCCCCTTCAGACGAACTACTCTTTATCACCAAGAACTGGCTTCACAGAGGTTAGATGAAAAAATAGAAGAAGAACGCCACTTCAGGTCCGTCTGCGAACAATTTCAGATCCGTATGCGAGCGGTTTTGTGCAGAGTAGGGGCATTCGCAATTACAGATCCGTATGCGAGCAATTCTGTGCAGAGTCTGGGTATGGGCAATTTCCGATCCATCTTCGTCAACTACGTTTCCATCAGAAGAGGACACCATTTCAGACAGTTAGTGAAAAAGACGAACAGAGAAAGGCTAGCGGTCCTGCATTGAGGATGGGTAGGGGAGTAATAAACTGGGATCATGGCACGCATAATAAAAGGCAGGGTATAGAGGGAAAATTTGTCCTTTCATTTAGAAATTGTTTCCATTTAGAGAAATGGGAACCTTGGTTTGGGAAAAACCAAAAAGGAAAATGAGGATCTTTTTTTGGGATTGAGGGAGTACTAGTTTCTTCCTGTACATGAGTAACAAGTACATGAGGCATAGGCAGGCTTTCTTTCTGGTTTTTCCATCACTCCACCTTTCCACTTTCATTTATATGACATCAGCATTGACTAGGTTTCTCAACTCAGGTATAATCTGATGGCTAATCGAGTTTTGCTTCTGCTAGCAATGGCTTCTAGGAATGATCGTAATTCATCTCCAGAAGTTCTCAGTGAAACTGCTGGTAAGGGAACACTGCAGTTATGTCTCAAGTTGAACTTAAAGATCTTAACAGTTATTGTCTTTGAAATTGTTTTGTTACTTCTGTAAATGGTCAAAATTACCTTCAATCCTTCATACTTTTGCTACTGAAATTGAGTTACATGTTACATGTTATGTTCCTATATTTTCAGGTCATTTCTTAAAGAGTTTGAAGAGTCAATTACCTCAGACGAGAATACTTGCAATCTCTGCTCTTAACACACTGTTGAAGGACTCACCTTACAAACTATCTGAAGACAGGCCCATTCTTTCTTCTGTTTTACACAAAAATGTGAAGTCTTCTCTTGAAGAAGCTTTAAGTAGTATATTCCAAGAAGAAGGATTTTTTAGTGAGACTTTAAACAGTCTTTCTCATATTCACATAGTTGATACAGAGGGTGCATCTTCTAAAGGAGGTCATGGAAGCTCTTCATTCCAAAGCCTTGCAGACAAATCAATCACCCATTTTTATTTTGAATTTTCTTCATCATGGCCTCGTACACCTGATTGGATATCTTTATTCGGAAATGATACCTTTTACTCTAGCTTTGCCAGGATATTTAAACGGCTAATGCAAGAATGCGGCATGCCTGTGTTACTGGCACTAAAAGATGCACTAAAGGAGTACATAAATGCCACTGAGAGGGCTAAACAGTGTGTTGCCGCTGAAGCATTGGCTGGTGTTCTTCATTCTGATGTCTGTGGTGTTTCAGATGCATGGGACAGCTGGTTGATGGTCCATCTGCAGAATATTATTCATGCACCATCTCTGGAATCTATACCAGAGTGGGCAGCTTGTATACGTTATGCAGTTACTGGGAAGGGAAAGTATGGGACAAAGGTTCCTCTTTTAAGACAGAAGGTCTTGGACTGTCTGATGAACCCTTTCCTGGAGGCAGTTGGTACTGCTGTTATCACGAAGCGCTATATTTTTCTTTCGGCTGCACTTATAGAACTATCCCCGCCTAGATTGTCATCAGCTGAAATAGAGCTTCATTATAAGCTGCTTAAAGAATTGATTGGGAATATGAATCATTCTTCTCCACAAGTAAGTATTCTATATTTCGCATATTGTAAAAAACACTAAACTTTACCTTGTTTCTTGTACTCATTCCCTGTAATATATAGTTACACAGGCAGAGCATAACATAAAAAAGCGTATCGGAACCTTAGCGAATCAAAATTAATTATTTATAGCCATAGTTATCATAGCGCCAATGCGAGGCGCTAGTGGGTTGCTAGGATGCCTAGTGGACTATGCGGACGCCTAGGCGACAATTTGGCGACCCCTTAGAATTTAAAACACTACAATTCTACAAATAATAAAACATAATATAATTTATAAATTAAAGACTTTTGAGTCATTGTTTAATATTATCAGGAGTCAAGAAAACTATCATCGTAAAGGCTCTCAATTCCCTCATTATCAGCCATTTTACGAGGTGGAGTTGGTGGCTGCTGTTTAAAGTCATCTTCTACATCATGTGGAAAGTTATCTACTTCTTCATCTTGTAATTCCTCATCATTCAACCTTGAACCTAGAGTAGACTTTCTTTGGCACTGATATGTTGCAATGTGTGGAGTTGTTGAAGTGTTAGCATCATTATCACGTGCCCTCCTAGTAATATTACGTCCTTGACAGAAGCACCCAAAGCTTCATCAACTTGTGTTCACAAAAGATCACCTCCATGATGAACAACTTCATTGGTTGCCCATTCATTATTCAATTGGAAATTCTCAAATATCAAAGGGTTAAAGTCTCTTCCTTGTCCACACCGTTTTTGAAACCTTGTAGAAATCTTCCAATTGTATTGAATATAAACCTAGTCATTTAACCTCTTATGCTCCTACCGGTTCCTCTTTTTCGTGTGGATCTAAAAAGAAACATTAACAAAGTAGTAGTTAAATTAATACTTCAGATTTCAGAATGTTCACGACCAAGTTGTTATTCGGTAGAGGTATAGTACTTAGGAACTCAATGGTACTCCAATTATGCTCACAACCCGAAGAAGAACAACAAAGACCAACGATGCGCTTAGCAAATGATTGAAGCTCAGAGCACATGCAGGGTAGTTTGTATTCGTGAGTTTTTCAGGGATAAGATTATGAAGATCCCGGAGCAAGAGATTTACTCTAGAAGGAAGAGAAGCTAAAGGGTCCCAACGGTGACACCATGGGTTCAACGTTTGACAGTCAACGAAGAGTAGAGGACTAGCAATGGTGCTCGGTCGAGAATAAAACAGACTAGATTTTTGGAAACCTTTGCTCTGATACCATGATACAATTTGATAATAATTGGTCTTATTGAATAATTAAGTATATGTAGAGAATACAAGGAGAATCCTAGTTATAGTAGAATAAGTGCTTATGGTAACAATGGAATAAGTAGATAATAATGATAATATTCTGTTTCCTATTATATTTATATCATGATCCACCATTCTGTATTGTTCCCTCATGGTATTCTGCTCTATGTGTTTTGTTCACAATGTTGTTTGTGACCATTATAAACTTGCAAGCCATTGAATGGATGTTCATTTGCTATTCTCGGGTTTATACCTCTGCTGATGCCTCCTTTTTTAAAGATAAACTATACTACATATGTTCAATTCGTATTGTTGCTCCTTGTATTTGATTTTATTATTTGTGGACCAAATACATCACTTGTCACAAACCCTTGTTATGATTACCATTGGACCATCCATAGAGTCTTTTTGTCCCACTTATCACCTTCCCCCCGCCCTACCCATCCACTTGAGGTTATTGATTTGCCCAAGCGCAACTCACCACAAGTTATTTCATCTCCGCCAGATTCGGAGCAACCTCCATCTGAAGTTGATGTTCCTATTGTACTTTTTAAGGGTATCCATTCTATTTGAAATCCTCATCCTATTTACTGTGATTCAAGTTACCGTCATGAGTCTTCCTCTCATTCTTATTTTGTATCGTATCTTATTTGTTGTCTTTCTATATCCTAAGACTGTTCAGGAGGCACTTTTGAATTGAGGTTGGCATCGTACTAATATGTGTATATTACGAGTCCCTAAAATGCAGGGATTTGCCATTGACAATTATAATCAGCTTTTTTTATTTATGCACACAACCAAATATTTTCTGATATTTAAGAAGTCTTTAACTTGATGTTCATTCTTTGTGTTTGTAAAATACTAAAATCCCACATCTATACTTATGATGTAAAAGCCAGATGCATTTAACTATATATCCGTTGAAGCACACAGTTCACAAAATAAGATGGACTAAAACAAGTACACTACTACACTTCCAGTTGCTTATTGTTTTTCAAAATTGTTTGGCAACTCATCATATCAGGGTGGTAAAGAATTGCTGCATGTTTTTGTGTAACAGGTGAGGGAATCAGTCGGCTTGACTCTCTCTGTCTTGTGCTCAAACATTAGACTTAATGAGTTGAGTAATCCAGTTAAGCCACATGAAGTACAAATTAGTGGCTTGCACCAAAATAAGAAATCATGGTGTTGGGATCAATATTTAATCGACGAAGGTTTAAAAATTGCGTCAAACATCCAAAAGCCGAGCCAGTTAAATGTTTACGATATCTCAACAAATAAAGCCTCCTTAAATGGAGCATCAAATGATAACTCTCAAGATGATGCTAAATGGATGGAGACGGTACATTTTCAAGAAACTCACTATTTGATTAAAACTCCTTTTCCATCCTAGTTTACTGCATCTATTCCCAAATAAACTGTGTTTCTCATCTGATGCTAAAAATAGCGTTATAAACATGACTCCTTTTTGGGACATAGGGAGTTGTATTTACTTCTTCTATTGTATGTGCAGCTATTTCATTTCATCATCTCTTCTTTAAAGTCCGGAAGGTCTTCGGTTTTGCTGGATGTTCTTGTTGGTCTTCTCTATCCTGTAATATCACTACAGGTATGTTAAGTGGATTGTTTGTAATTCCTATGTTACTTAACTGAAACAAAAGTATCAAGAACTTTCCCAGAGCACCAAAGGTATTCCTCCTTAGCAAGCTGAAACATTCCCAAAACTATCATCCACAGTCCTCTTTTCAAATGAGGGCACTTGTTTACATACTAATACAATAATATAAAAACCATTCACAATGATATAACGTAAGCAAGACAATAAATATCAAGGATCATTTAGGGTTACTAGTTCAACCTCCTTGTTTTTAATCGAATCATAAACCCACAAATTGCACTGATGTGTAATAACTTGATTAGCTCAAATCTTTCCTGCTTGATGAATTCCAGATGTCATGCTAAATAGGACTCCTTGATATGTATCTCATGTTTTCGTTGTGTTTAAACAAAACAGTGTGTAGCTTTTTTCCTCCTGTAAATGCCGTAATTCCAAATTATGTTACAAGACTCCTTTATTTTTGGTGTTCATTTAAGGTTTTTAATCAGTTTTCGTATGCGTTGTTAGATATTCTTAGCATCATCAGACATGGATCCTTTTATTTATTTATTTTTTTAATTATTATTATTACAATTATTATATTATATTATTATTATTACTATTATTATTATTATTATTATTACTATTATTAAATTGCTAGCTTCTTTTGACAATAGATTTTGTTTTCGTAATATGAAAACTCATATTGGTGTGCGTTCGTAAAATTGATGGCTCCTACCCCCCTAACCCCGACCCCAATCCCCAAATGTTGGCTGCCAAATCGGCGATGTAGGAGCTAGGGTGGGGGGTTTGGGATGCAGGAACCATCAATTTTACAAATGGAGCACACTAGGTGCTCCCATTTGAGTTGTTGTAATAATATTACATTATGGTTTTACCAAAGTGTTGTTATTATTATGAGTGGGGTTCCGTTGACACCGGAATCCAGTGTCAACGGATGACACTCGCCCATTTTTGGGCACTTCCGGTGCTCTGTTTTTAAAATTGATTGTTCCTATCCCCCCTAGCCACCCCCTACCCCAGCTCCACCCCACCGCAGCCCCCCCTAAGCCCCCCTTCAAATGTGTGGCTTTTTTGCAATGCATAAAAGCCACACATTTGGAGGGGGGCTGGGGTGGGGGCAGGGGTGGAGCTGGGGTAGGAGGTTTAGGGGGGTAGGAACCATCAATTTTGAAAACGGAGCACCGGAAGTGCACCAAAATGACAGTGGCACCGGAGTATCACCATACTCCGGTGTCACTAGAACCCCGCCGTATTATTATTTATGTTTCTATTATTATTCTTTTGGGGTGGGGGTTCAAAACTTCAAACCCTGGTGGGGGGATTGGGGAAAGGGGAGGGGAACCGGCTATGCTACTCCCAGCACCCACATGAACCCTTTTATTTGTGTTCCTATTCAGATTATTTACATTTGTTTGATGTTTGGGTTGTGATAAAGTAGATTTGAGATCTAAAGTCTGAGAAATAACTTTAAGCACGTAGCTATGAACAATGTGATGTCTTAACTAAAATGTCAAATAGTATATGTCCAATGTGTAGTACCTCCGCGGCTCCACCTCCAACCCAAGACTTTTTTTTGTAACACCGATTTCAATGTTACAAGCATACCTTCTTTCAGATGTGGAAGTTATAGATGGAACGGATGAATATTTTCTTTTGAATACCAGTTTATTTTTTCTCTGTTTTATCTATTGAAGGAAACATCAAGTAAAGATCTTTCTACACTAGCCAAAGCAGCTTTTGAATTGTTCAAATGGAGAATTATCTTAGAACCCTATCTACAGAAGGTGGTATCTGTGATGCTTACTTCAGCAGTTGACTCAAATTGGCGCACCAGATCAGCTACATTAACTTTCTTGCGAAGTTTCATGTACAGGTACATTATATATATCTTTCTCGCACTTAGTACATATTGTTGTCTCTTTTGCAAATTGTCAAAAGATGAGGGATCCAATTTCTAGTTATTCTACTTATTCAATAGACAATGCCGTCCAATCAACCCACACATCCCCCCAAACTGCATACCCCACTAGCAAGCACACACACAACAGACAATGTTGTCCAATCAACCCACACAATATGCTTTACGGCAGTTAGTATTTGATCAGGGAAGGAACAACTTGTATATAATATGTTAACTGCAAGTCTGCCACGATAATTATGAATGTGAGATTGACTGTAAAATGAACAATAGCTTGCACAAGTTGAGTCTATACAACAACATGACGCACCCAAGTTGAGTCTTCGTCAGAGAGTTTAGAGAAAATGGATGTATACGGTTCAGACTTGGGTGCATCATGATCGCCACCACCACCACCATTAGGGGTGAGCATGGTGCGGTATTTAGCTTGTATCAATACCGTACCAAATATTTTGGTTTGGTATGTAATTTTACATCATACCGATCCTGATCCCGAAATATCAATTTAGGATGGTTTGGTATCGATTTCGGTACAAATCGGGATGAATACATGTGTACCTAGTTTACAGTTTAAAATGTAAAAACCCCCCTTTATTTTTAAAAAATTGGAAGTACATTAAGTAAAGAAAATAAAAAACTGAAAAGATGAATAATTAAATGCAAGAAATGTTTATTAAAACATAGTTTATATTTTACAAACTTAAAAATGAATGATAACAAAATAGTATTTGGAGTGTTTGTTAATTAATTTTTATACTCTGTATTAATCTATAAAAAACTGAAACTCGGATAAAAGTGTAACTTTGTCATAATAAAACTTGAGCCAAATTTTCAAAATCAATTTATATTTAATGAAGAAATATAAAAAAGATTATTATTTTTATAATATATTAGTATTTATGTTCGGTTCGGGATTTTCGGTATGGGAAGTTACCCTGTACCATTCTCAAATACTGTAGCGACCGTTCGGTATTGTATTTTTCGGTTTGGTATTTTCGGTTTTTTTCATAAAATTTCGGGATTGGTGCGGTACTTGCTCACCCCTAACCAACACAACAACCCAGTAAAATACCAAATCCATCAGGTTATGGGGCTAAGGTGTACGCATTCGTACCCCTGTAAAAATATGGAGATTGTAGACCTTAGATGCATTGATGCATTTACTACCCAAAACATCAAACCAAGTAAGAAAGGATGTTTAATATGCCATTTTGATTTATTCCATTATGTGCTAGAAACCTATTAAATATCAACAATGTCTCTTTTGGCTCCATTGGCTCTGGATCAAAGAGATATGGGTGCCCCAATTGGTCAAAAAGTGTTGGGATGAAAAAAAGGGTTCAATCGTGCATGTATTATACCTTTAAAAGAAACATGGATGTGGAGGTTTGACTTGATACAAGCATAAATCAAAGTATCAGACTTAGAAGCCATGATAGTTCAAATGCTTAAAGAATGATTTAGCATGTAGTTGAACTTTATAGAAACATATATAGTGTGGCTCTTGTTAGCTAATTTGCCTCATCCCAAAACATCAAAATAAGTAAGAAGCTAGGGAAGTTTGATGTGCCCTTTTGATTTAGTCCATTATGTGCTTGAAACAGATTCATTATCAATAATGACTCTTTTAGCTTCATTGGTAATGGACGGAAGAAATATCAAATATGTTTGCACCACTTGGTCAATGGGATGGATCAGGAGGTTTGACTTTATAAAAAGCATATATCAAAGTATCAAACGTAGAAGCCACGATAGTTCAAAGGCTTAAAGAATGATGTGGCATGTAGTTGAACTTCATGGAAACGTATATGGTGTGGCTCTTCTTACCAAATTTGCCTTCCACCTTTTTAGTAGTGCGTTCCAGATCATTTGTCTGGTTCTTAGAACTCCAGGAATGCCTGTGGCCAGGTTTTGGAACTCTAGTCATGGAGTTCCATAAATCAAAATAAAACAAAACAAAAGGTGGAAAGTCCAGAAGAAGGGAGGGACAAGATAGAAGGAAATTATGATTATTTATAGAACAGGATATCAAACAGAATAGGATTACCTTGCATAAGACCAAATCACGAGGTGATGAAATCCTTGAGCAGAACAGGGAGACGAAATAAAATGGAGCCACCTGGAATGTGGACAATGAACAGAAGTAGATTCTTTCATAAAAGAAATTGGTTGCACTTTTATGTGTAATAAAAATTATTGTTTTACTTTGGTAGCTCATACTAGGTTGAGCCTGTTTCTTTTTGTTTCACGGGGGAAAACGTTTTATGCTCCTCTGTGGAGCCAAAGATTCACTATTTTTTGGCTTTGGGTTATGATGGAATAAATCAAATTGGCTCTCTAAACTATCTGCGCTTCTTGCAATTGTGAAATAGCAGTTGGTCAATGCAACTTTCGATGCTCATCATGGGTCATCTGGAAACAGCCGCTCTATGTTTTAAACATAGGGGTCAAACTGCGTTAATTCGACCCCTCTTACCCCACAATGGACGGGACTTGGGAGCCGTTGAGGCTCTGGAGTAATGTTGTTGTTTGTTTGGGCCTGGGCAACTAATTTGGGTCAAATTCACAATTAGTAATCACGCATCAATTATATTCAAGAAGATTTGAACTTGGTACACATTTTAGACTTAAGAAAATTGAAGCCTTACATTATTGTACGAGTCTAGAAGATGTCTTTAATGTAAATGGTGTTAAAAAATTGATTTTTACATATCAATTAATTGTACCTTTTAGCGTATCTAAAAACATTGGGTACCACATTCCAGTTGGTGTACTGCAAGAATGTCTCGTCTTTTGGGTAAGTTATGTGTGGCTAGAGTAGGAGTAGTGTATGACATGGTGTGTAGTACAATTTTTAGAGTCACATGTTATTATTAACTATATAAACTTATAAAGTGAGAAGATTTTCTGGGGCATGGGGAATAGATTTGGATTTTTGTATTTTTGTATTTATGGTCCAGACGTCCATTTCCAGTGGGGCAAAAGAAGTCATTTTGAGTTTTGACAATGTTTGATTTCAGGTAAATAATGGACTAAATAAAAGTGGCACATTAAACATTCATTGCATCTTACTCTCTATGGAGGGGCAGTAAATGCAGCAATGGTCTAATAGGAAAAACCTTTATGGGTAAAATTTCAGCATCTTGATCCCCGAATCAAATGGAGTTAGGATTATACTGGGTTTCTTGTAGGATTCTACAGGGTTTCTTGTTGCTGTATTTTGGCTCCTCAAAGGCCTTCAATCAAATACAAACATTAGCACCTCTCATAAAAAAGTATAACTACACACATTACAATAAGGTAATGAATATACAACTATTTTAAAAATAAATATTGTGTTAAGGTGCAAAAAAAGAAACCCGAGCATTGTACACATCCACGTGTGTTATTTGTTACTCCTTCAATCCCACTATTTTAGGGACATGGGGTAATAGTCCACAAATTTAGAAAAGTGTAATTGTGTGGTTGATATCGATGTTAAAAAGTAAAAAAAGAATAAATGTGAGCCGCACAAACATTATTAAATATGGTATCAGAGGATGAGTGGCACAGACGAAGGTAAAAGGGACAAAAATAATAGGGCGGAGAGAGTAAGTGTATCTCTTATACATTAACAGTATTTTTTTATTTCGTGGAAGAGAAGCATGTCATACAGTTGAAAAAAGAATTTCTTTCCCATATAGTTTGGTTCTGGTAAAAAATGAGTCAAAACCATTGCCAAAAAAAGTACTTTCCCATTGGTTCTGGTAACAATTGAACCAAAATCATTGCCAACAGAATTAGTTGATTTGTGTATACTATACCAATACCCATGTGCAGTTTACATCAAACATCATGATGAGAATGTTTTGTTTTTGTTTTTGTTTCTTGAATGATGTCATGAGCAGAACATAAAGACTATTGGCTGATGCATTGTTGTGTCATTTGGACTCATTGCAGGCATACTTTTGTCCTCTACAAGGTGGACAAACAAAACATTTGGGGAACGGTTGAGGGGCTGCTCTCAGACAACCAAGTTGAGGCAAGCTATAGTGCACTACATACTCCTGTTTGATCTTGATAGTAATAATTTTAAAATTTCAGTTCCTCATGGGTGGACCTTTTTGTGGTACCCGGAAAACCACTCCCATAATAACACACACACACGTCTGTTACCACAACATTCGTGCACGCACGAACAATCGTATTTGTCCTTAACATGTTATTTATCAAATTAATAATTGTCTTGGCTTCATGGCTTATAAATGGTACTGTTTGATATGAATTATTAAACCAATATTAGTTTCTGAAAACTATAAAAAGGCGAAGCAGGGAGGATGTCGTTTAATATGTAATTAACTGCTTTTAAACTGGTAACAGAAGAGAACCACATAAAATCTATTGAATTGAGATAAAGTTTGTGAAAAGAAAAAAGAAACTGTCTTCCATTGAACCATCCATGTGACATGGACCATATATCAAACCAACAATCTCTAACGAATGGTTTGGATGATGAATTTCATGACGCCTGACCTTTATATTTTGATAATTTCAGGTAAGGGAGCATGCTGCAGCTGTATTGGCTGGACTAATGAAGGGTGGGGATGAAGATCTTGCCGACGACTTCCGCAGTAGAGCATTCAAGCAAGCAAGCATCATTGAGAAGAAAAGGAAGCAACGGTAAACCTTCAATTATATTTTGATATGGTGTGCTTTTATCTTTTTAATTTTTAAAAAATCAAATTTACTTCTTCCTATTTGATCAAACAAAGTTGTTTATGTTATTTGCCAAAAATTGCCTTGGAAGTTGTGTAGAAGTTACGTATGATAGAAGGGAAAACTTATGCTTATAATCCCGCCTTAACCTGATCTTCTTAGTTCTTAACATATTCCCACGTTTCAGTTAACTGAGGATCACCCTTCTTTATTGGGCCACGACGTTGCACGTCTTGTAGTAACATGTGAGTGCGCCTGCATGGTAGAGTAGTATCCATGCAGAGGCCACATTTTTGTCATGACAACACCATCTCAGCACCATGCCACTGCCTTACGTGCGCCACATGTTTAAACTCCTTGAGCCAACCCATTCAACTCGCCAAATCCACTCAACAAGTTGCAGATCCAGACTGGCTGACAATCAAGCAAACATGTCAATGAAGTGCCTCCGTACACTGGGCGAGGAAACTTCATTGTCGTCATCCTTCTTCTACTTCATCAGTGTTTGTTCAATCTCCCAACAAATCCATACTTAATAGGAGGTGTGCTTGATTAAAAGAATATACCCATAAATCTCTCTCTCTCTCTCTCTGCGTGCAAGGCATGTGGTTCAAACTGTAAGGGCTCATAACTACATGTGAGCCATAGAGGAATGAAAGACTCCATTGAGTCGTGGCTATGCACTTTGGAGAGTAGAGAAAGTGAAGAGGGAATTTGCTATCAGTTGCATGAAAGGGTACATGTCCTTATTCGTCAAAAGAGGAAGTCAACACTAGGACATATTTCTTTGGTCTTCATTCTATTGGCAACACCTTTTCTCTCTGATTCTAGGTTATTCGTATCCCGTATATTCCATATAGTCAATAACCTAGATACACATCTTCTCTTATGTATCTTAGTTATTGAAATGAGTTTCAATCAAATCAATGTGTCTTTTCTTTCCATTCGTTTGGAGTAAGTTTTCTCTTTTCATTTCTTTTCGCTCTTCTGTGTTTGAGTTCAACTCCTTTGATCAAAATATTCTGAATGCGTGGAGGATTAGGTCCACTTACTATTGTTATGTGGTTGACCAATATTGCATGCCACCATTTAGCTATTATGTTTGCTTGGTTCTGGTCATATGTGTAGAACCAATTTCAGGAATAGTATGAAAGGTTTTTAGATGCAAATATTCCTCCGAGAAGATGACTAGGTTTGAAGCTTAAGGTTCTCTATTAATTCGCTTCATTTTCCTCAAGGCCTTGATCTAGTTTTTGAAGGGTTATGGAAGCTAAAAGCATGCATTCTTTACTTGGTTATGCATTTATTTATAGCACAACACCAAAGTTGCATTATATGCCCATCACCAATAACATATGTATCCTCTCATTACATATCTAAGTAAAAGACACACACACACACACACATACATACACACACACACACATACATACAACTATGATTATTCTACTGTGTTGCTTGAGACGGGGGTCTCTTGGAAACAACCCCTCTACTTTCAAGTAGGGGTAAGATCTACGTTCACACATTCTTCCCAAACCCTACTTTCGTGGGATTTTACTGGGTTGTATGAGCATTCCATATTCCTATAGTCCTAATATGGCATGTTACTGTATCCATTTATGTGTACCCTTCATCTACAGAAGCTTAAGATCATCAGGGCAGTCAGTAGCATCCATACATGGTCAGATACTCGCGTTGGCAGCGTGTGTGTTATCAGTCCCCTATGACATGCCCGGGTATGTCCCAATTTTGTTGTACTCGTATCTCCAAAGTATTATGCTTATTGTTACATTATTAATTTTTTACTGAATGCACAAGAATTAAATGTTTTAGTGGAACATGGAGGATGCTTGAATTTTTCTAAATCTAGTGTCCGCTGTGAAACAAGGGTTTATTAGATATGCTGGGTCAGAACTTGTTACCAAATTGAACTTAACCATTGGTTATTGATGGATATACCTCATATACTGGGCTTTATACCCGTGCCTGAGACCAAGCTAGTGAGATTCCACGGGCAGGATGTCCTGGGTTTTTCTAGCTATAAGCTTGGCCTCGGACATGCATGGTTAGTCCAGCCTCGTCTTCGTCTCAAGCTCGGCCCCACCTGAAGTTTGTGTTATCAGCACTACAGTACAAGTTTGAAGGGGACCCAGCCATCCACGTCTCTCTTTCTCTCTTTCTCTACCCTGGGTCCTCGATCCATCAGATATGTTTGAAAATTTAGTAGCTAGAATATTTCATAGCTGTGTAAACAATAGAGCAGCTACACACACTATTTTGTACGAGCATTCTTGTAACAAAATACACAAGGCAGGCTGGCTTGGTTGGGTTTCTGTTGGCCGAGTTATGCTGGCAGCATCTAATATGCTTATTTATTTCTGGAGGCACATTATTATGAATCTATATATTTTATACTGGTCTTGAGAACACAATTAAATTCTGCCTGTACTAGTGTTTAGGATGAAAACAGGAATGCAATATATATATATATATATATATATATGTATGTATGTATGTATGTATGTATGTATGTATGTACGTACGTACGTACGTACGTACGTACGTATGTATGTATGTGTATATATATATATATATATATATATATATATATATATAATCATATTTCTGTTCATATTTACATTTTTCACCTTGATGGATGATTTCTTGTTAAATGAAAAAAAAAACACATAATTTTTCTTGTGGCAACTTTACTCCTTTCATCCCGGAATAAGATTTCACATTTGACTCATCATGATTACTAAGAAAGGGGAAATATTGTGGTTGAGATTTATGCAAAGGCGAGATAAATAATACTGTATGAATCACATAATTCTTTCCTTGAAAAGAATGTATTACTTTATTTATGGACAACCAAAGAGGGAAAGGTGGATCTTTTTCCGGTACAGAGAGTATCATTGTTATTAATTTATTATGTGCATTTTCAGTACTGATTTGTAATAATCTGTTTCAGTTGGCTGCCTGATTACATAACTCTACTGGCTCAATTTGTTTCGGAACCGTCCCCGGTGAAATCTACCGTTACAAAAGCAGTGGCAGAGTTCCGACGCACTCATGCAGACACATGGAATATACAAAAAGACTCTTTCACGGAAGAGCAACTTGAGGTAGGTATTAATATATCAATCTCCTTGGCTGATATTGGTATTGTTCTATGAGCTTACAAAGTATGCTATCTCTTTCAGGTTCTGGCAGATATTTCATCATCCTCGTCATACTTTGCCTGAAAATGGTATACTTATTTTTATTTTTGTTACGTTTATTTGTCTCTTTTATGTTCACATGAGAAAGTGGCATGACAATAACAAAAGAGTAGTTTGTTACTACTAGTATTGTTCATTTACCCCCACCCGTTTAAATAAGGAGCGGTCAAATCTTTTAAAATATTGTTGGTTCCGGTCAGTTAGCACCATCCATATGGATGATTGTAAGTTAGTATTCTTTTCCTTTTAAAAAATAGTTTGGTACAATGTCATGGGATGAGATGACATCGGATACTTTTGGTGCCTCGTACAATGGATGATTCCTACGCCTCTAATCCCTGCCTCCAAGTCGGCATGGAAGGGAGAGGAGGTGTTGTGTTGGGGGTTTGGGGTTAAGGGGGTAGGAACCATCAATTTTTATGAACTAGATACTATAGATGCTCGATGTCATCCCATGAAATTGAATTTTGGTGTCATTGGAACGAGGGTGTTTAAAAAATATGGAGTTATTAGATTGAAAAGAAGAAGAGAGATTGAACCCCAACCGAACCCCAGCGTCTTCTGTACGAAGAGGAGGTAATTAGGTAAATGAAATTATGATCTCAAAATGATTAAAATAAAGTGAGGCTTGTCCACAGGAATCTCATGCATCTTATGCAGAGCCATTCTTTATCAATGTTCTCAAGAGCAAAATTTGAATTCACCTATTTGATACTCATCTCTCAACTAGGATTGTAGATGAATCGAATATTCATGAATATTATTTGTACACCTTGGTTCCCATGACATTGGGAAGTAATATCATGAGATGACACGAGGTCTATACGGGGTTCTGTTCGAAAAATTGATAATTCTACACCCCTTAACCCCTCCCCTCCCCAGTAAACCTCCACATCCTGGCCCAAACCCACCCTGCATCTCCGTCAATTACACCTCACAAGATTTAGTTGACTTAATAGTCAAAATCTAATTCCAAAATCAAATTAATATTGTGGGGTGCAATTGACGGGGGTGCAAATGTGGATTCGGGAGGTTCGGGTGGGATGGTTTACCAGGGGTAAGAAACATCAATTTTTGAATGGAGGGTGCCCTAATAGGGGCCCATGTCCTAGGATGACATGGGAGGCTCAAGTCAGCAGAACACCCCCCTTATTTGTATTGGCTAGTTTTGGATGGTATTCGGTCTGAATATTTTTAGAGATTTTTATATAATTTTTTCACATATATAAAATATTCGGTTCGCTTTAAAATTGGTTTGATTCATATAAAAAAACTTTCTTCATAAATCCTTTGTATAGATATAGTTTGCCATTAGCAATTGCGGTAAAACATATACTTATAATTTACATATCTAAAGATGAAAAAAGAAATATGCATTTATTCTTAAAGTAATTTGTATATCACCTATTAAGTTTTTACTCTCCCTGTCCCAATTTATAGTGCCTGTATCGGTTTACGATATTTTACTGAAATTAGTTTCAAATCATTTTATATAAAAATGGTATAGATTTAAAAATAAAAATTACATATCAAAATATTACATCAAAAGATTTACAAAATTAGTAGTTACAATAGTACTTTATTTTACCAAATTACCAACGAAAATATAGAAAGAAAGTGAAGGAAGTTTAACTTTGTGAATAGTGAACATGCATTATAATTTGGGACGGAGGGAGTAATATTTACAATTTTGATCAATCTTTTTTATTATATTACCATAGGGACTGGATCAAAATATATTTTCATTTTTTATTTTTATAAACAGAAATGAATGAAACGTTAGAACATTTCTCCGTTCTAAATAAATTATATCCACTTTTTTTCTGCATTTTGATATCGGGTACTTTTGATTTAGGGATAAGAATTCACAAGTCTCATTTTTTATAATAATATACTTTGGGGTACCCTTAATTATTCGGAAATTAACTCCGGCATTCATCTACCGAATTCATTTTCTTTGTTATCTTTTTCATCATCTTTTTTAAAAAAATTGCTGTTAGGTACCCTTAATTTTATAAAATTAACTTTCAAATACCGCTGGAATAGAGAGAGTCCCAACTACCAGCTCCCTCACGGCCGTGGTTGATGTAGTATCTGGTCGAAGAAGAAGAGGGTGAGACGTTGAAGGTGACTGGAGATCGCTAATGCTGAAGCTGGTCACCGATCGATCGGTGATCTGTGCTGTGTGTTGGTGTTGCCGCCGTCCGATCGAAGTAGGAAAAGTTGCGTGAAATCTATTTGTGGGGAAAAAGAAGACGAGTCTGCAAAATCCAAGGGGGTTGGTCGGATTTGGAATATATATATATATATATATATATATATATATATATATATATATATATATATATATATATATATAATTAAGATTTTATTAGATTTTTTTAGATTTCAAGAAGTTAGTGGAATTGATCGAAAAAATTGTAGAATCCATGTAGAGTTTGGTTGAATTTTTTATATAATCCATCTAGAGTTTGAAAAATATGTAGAATCTATGTAGAGTTTAAAAAATATGTAATTCATCTTCAGAAATTTGTGGGGCTATCGTGCCTTTGTTTTGCTTTTTGAAATCCTACCGCCAGTGTGTAGTGAACGTCACCGTCCCTGCCAGTTCAATTCACGTGCTGCAGGGAGGACGTTATGAAGGTTTTCATGATCATAAATTTGAAAAAATCGGAACTGCGTGCAACTTTTTTCTTTTGATCAAAAATTTGAAGAGTCATCCCTTGATTTTTTTTCCTAGATCGGAATTAGAGATAGGGAAAAGGCAATGTGGTAAGATTTTTCAGTAATTTACTCTACTAAGAACAATATCTATGGAGGAGGAGGGACGAATGAAAGCCCATAGAAATCTAGAGATGTGAGAAGAGATTTTCAAGAGTGAAATATTAAACAATTTTTGATAGAAAATCCAACAAAATCCATATAGTATTAAAATTCATAGACTCTTAAATACTTCAGAATTTTTAAACTTTTGAAAATCTAAATTGAATACTTCAATAATTTTAGAGACTTTGGAAAATTCCTATTGAATACCTTAAAATTTTTAAAGACTTCTAAAAATCTAGATGAAATACATTAAATTTTATAAATCTAAAGTGAATTTTTAAAGACTTCTAAAAATGTAGATGAATACGAACTCACAATTCAATAACCCCTTTAAAGTGAATTTGAATACCCCGTATATTCATATTTTCAAAATCCAAAAAAATGATTGAATACACCCTACCCCTTAAACATTTTATAGGGGGCGCCCGTGGCCACAACCCTAGTGATAATTAAGGAGTTGTAAACAGGTTCAATTTTTCTTCAATTCTTCAATCACCCATCCAACTCCTCTTTCACTCTCTCTCCGCATATACGTCTGCGAATCTGTATCTCTACGCACATATATAAAGACACGGAGGTATAGATCAATCGATCGAACAGATCTCAGTCAGAATCAATGGCTTCAGCTGGGAATCCTAACCAAGCAGGTGGAGGAGGAGGAGGAGGCCCATTCGATTTACATAAGTTCTTCAAACCTTCGCCGTCTGTGCCTTCTTCAGCGTCGGGGAATCCCAATGCCCAAAACCCTAACAACCATAATTTGATTAGTTCGTCGGCGTTTCCTCTGCCCTCTGCTTCATACCCACCTCCCACCGGAGGAGGGGGCGGCGGGCCTTTTGCTTACCAGCCTCAGACCGTTCCATTCCGCCCCCACGCTCAGTACCACCTCCACATCCCTCAGTACAGCGGCCAGGCGCCACAAGTGGACGGACAGTTCTCCAATTTACACCAACAGAGATCCATTTCTTTTCCTACTCAGCCCGTCCAACCCCCTCCTGCGAATCCTCACCTGTTTCAGAACCCAAATAGTAACCAGAATTCTGGTGTTCAACTCATGGCTATGTTGAGCCCGCCTCCTCCCACTCATGAAATCCAGCAACAATCCCCAATTCCCGGAATCCAGCCTACCACATCTGGGTCTGATCTTTCTGATTTTTCAGCACCAACTAGTGTTCCTTTGCTGCACTCAGTACCCAATATAGACAACGTGCATGCCGGTTCAGATCCTATGCGGTTGAAAAGCAATAAGTTGCCTAAAGGAAGGCATTTGATCGGTGACCAGATTGTATATGATATCGATGCTAGATTGCCTGGTGAGGTGCAGCCTCAACTTGAAGTCAATCCCATTACTAAGTACAATTCCGAACCTGTGCTTGCTTTAGGCCGTCAAATTACAGTGAATAAGCCATATATATGCTATGGACTCAAGCTTGGAAATATACGGGTCCTTAACAGCCATACTGCATTGCGGGCATTGCTTAGAGGTCATGTTCAGGTTGTGGTTTCTCAGATTTAGTTTTGTCTTGTATGTTCTCTCTTTGTGATGCTGAATGTTAGGCTGAACAATGTTGTTTAGATCCCTTGTTCCTTGTTTTTTTAGTTTGCTTTTGCTCTTCTTTTCTAGGGGTAGCATTTTTTAGTACAGGAGTAGTGCATTCTAGTGTGCTGTTATATGTTTCTATTTTAGATGCAGAGTACTGATGAACCATTTATTTTTATTCTAGAATTAGTTTTTTGAATTATTGATATAGTTAAAAGTCCAATGGTTAGTCTCAGCACTTCGCTGTTATTATTATAGAAGTTGCAACTGTTTTATTTCTAGCTGGTCTGTTTTTTCATTGGTATTGATTCATATTCATCCTGGCATGTTTCATACCTTGTCATTGTACATCTCAGTGTTCCATATTGATGTGGCAGAAACCTATCTTACACTGTATAGTAGTAAACTAGGCTGAACTGATATATATAGAATCTTTAATTGAAAACTTTTTTTATAAATAGAAGCTTTAATTGGGCATTATAGTATAAATGGAGCATCCAATATTTTATAAATTGGGCATACAACCATCCTGAACCAGGTTGATTCTCATGTAGTAGTGTGATAGGTTTGTAAATTTAAGGGAAAGCTAACATCATGAAAAACTAATTCAAAATTTTCATTTCCCCTGGTATTTCTCACTGTTTACATTTTTAGAGACCTAGTAGCCTTGGTACTATTGACATCCTTTAGGACCACATAAAGATTTTTGTTTTGGGCAGTTCGGCAATAGATATATGAGTATGCAGATTGTAGTGCTATAGTGTGATATTATTTCTTACACAAGTTGGATGCTCTCCATTTAGGGCATGTTCTTTTGGGATGCTCCCCATTTACACACATGTGATTTTATTCCATCCAAAAAGAACATGCCCTTATACTAAAATTACATGTGGCCAATTGTTGTAACGGTTTAATTTGGGGAGTTCTAGAATCCACTCTCATAAAATTTAAAGTTGATTCTCTGGAAACCTCAAAAGCATCAGTCCAATTAATACTGTGGGGTTGGAAGCATTGAAACTGAAAATATATGTTGTACTTGAGTATCACAATTGCATAACTCTAAAGTAGTTGAAGAAACTGTCTTTTGGCAAGATAATGAATAGCTTTTTCTCCTGTATAAAGATAAGATGCTACGATTATTTTTTCTAGTACAGAACTGACTTGTCTTAGCCTTGTTGTCCATTGTAATGTGATTTACAGATATTAGAATGAGATGCAGATGAATATCTAATTTATTGAGCTATAGAGATAGAAAGCAAACCAGATAAACCAGTTTTATGTTAATTTAGTTACTTAGCTTGGAACATAGAGTGTGAAGTGAAAGTATTGTTTAAGAAGTCATTTCTGGACCAGCATCCCTCAAGGGCATTCTTATTTCTAGTTTCTCTTACATGTTCATACGAAACTGGTAAATATGCTGACACTCACAATTTTGCTCATAAGTCTTAATTCTAAAAATATTTTTAGTAGGTTAGGTCCTGTTTGCGACCTGTGTTTCCTGTGTTTTGAAAACTAAGAACAAGATTGCTTAACTTTTAGTGTTTTGTGCAGGTTTCAAGCATAACATGATTAGGGATCTGTTTGGCAAAAGCTTAGTGTTTAGCTTTAGCATTTTTCTAAAACGCTAACTAAAACCGCTGTTCCAAAACAGAGCCTAGATAAGTATGACCGCTTTCTAGTTCATTAAGCAATCTTTTTCATATACTAACACACAGCTATAACAAACCCAATTTATTCCCAACTCCATATGGTTTGGGGGTCAAGATTTATGCAACATTTATAGAGGGACTGTGTTTGTTAGACTCTTTCAGAGAGAATAAGATGCAAAGGAAGCTTAATGTGTCATTTTGATCTATAGTTCACTATATTTACTTTAAGCTTAAACATTCTAAAAATGACAATCTTAGCTCCTTTGGAAATGGATGCCGTATCATATACCAAAACAACTTTTTAAATTTGTCAAATAAAAAAAAATAGAAACTGGCAGAAATACCAAATGGACGCGTACTTGTTTTGGCTGTTTTTGTCAAATGGTAGTCTCACTGGGAACTTTATAAATATTCTATAGTCTCTCTATCAATATATTGGCTAAACACATTCTGATCCTGTTTAAAATTACCTCCTATTCTTTCAGAGGGTTTCAGATATGGCTTTTTTTGCAGAGGATGTTCACCTTTTAGCAAGGTACTCTTGCTTGATTATGCTCAAAATATTACTCTTTTCATGTTTTTCATTTATTTTACTTATGTTCTTATTTGACAGTGCAAGTATTGATGGGCGGGTTTATATATGGAAAATCACTGAAGGGCCAGATGATGAAGGCAAGCCGCAGATAACAGAGAAGGTAGTTGTTGCTATTAAATTTATTGGAGAAGGAGAATCAACTCATCCACGAGTATGCTGGCATTGTCACAAACAAGTATGTTCTGATAATGTGTTCTTATTTCAATGTGGAGTGTCCCCTACAATTTGTTTTGGGACTTTCTCATCTTCTAAGGTACCATAAGCCTTTTCATTATCATTTGTGTAGGAAATTCTTGTTGTTGGTATTGGAAAAAGAGTGTTAAGAATTGATACCACAAAAGTTGGAAAAGGTGAAGTATTTTCAGCAGAAGAGGCACTAGGATGTCCAGTTGACCGTTTGGTTGAAGGTGTCCAGCTTGTAGGTATCCACGATGGAGAAGTCACTGACTTATCGATGTCTCAGTGGATGACTACCCGGCTTGTATCTGCTTCAGTGGATGGCACGGTTGGTTAATTTCTACTTGTCATCCTTGTGAAGCTGTGTGCACATAAGCTAATTGAAATGCTTTCTTTTGTTTCTATTTCTACACACAACACCCGTTTCGTTTGTTGAACTTGGAAGTGTTTGGTGATTGAAATACAGTTGAGTGTGATTGCTGTGGTTTTATGACAGGCTGAATTACCTAAAAAGGTAACAAATGATATTTTAAAAATAATTTTATGGAAATAATATGTTAAAGTTGAGGGTACAAGACTATAAGTGTACTTTATCTTTTTTCAACCATTTTAACAAAATGTTCTTCTGGACTACTTGTACTAATTAGTTGATTATCAACCTAACTAAATCATACGGAGTATAAGTTAGTGTTTGCCTTAGTAGTAATACTTTGTTTGGTAAAACAAAGAAAAACGATTACCATAAGTTGAAATGGTAAGTAGAAACTGAAAAATCTGAGAGCTTAATGGCAACTCTTCTTCCCAAACAGACCGCAAGTACAAATCTTGTTGTTTATGCACCTGGATTACTAGATTTTGTCTTTGTTAACAGGTAAAAGTTTGGGAGGACCGCAAATCAACACCAATTGCTGTATTGAGGCCTCATGATGGGCTGCCTATAAATTCTGTTACATTTTTGGCTGCTCCAAATCATCCAGATCACATCATACTAATCACTGGGGTATGCGATGTAACTTTTTCTCAAACTGTAACAATCCATATCTGTATGGGGTATTCAACAACTCTTCTTTGTTTTTTTTGTTTGTTTCTTTTTGTTTCAAAATATGCGACATGTTTCTTGAGTTCATCGTGTGAACTCATCTCTGTTACATTATAGTTCTTTCAATAATAACTTGTCAATTGAACTTTGTATACTGCTTATGTTCTGCAACAAACTAAATGAATTTGTTTCTAGGGCCCACTTAATCAAGAAATCAAGATATGGTCATCAAGGAGTGAAGATGGCTGGTTACTTCCAAGTGATTCTGAATCATGGCAATGTACACAGACTTTGGAGTTGAAGAGTTCGACTGAATCTCAAGTTGGCGAAGCTTTTTTCAATCAAGTTGTGGCTTTGTCTCAAGCTGGTCTGCTGTTATTGGCTAATGCTAAAAAGAATGCTATATATGTGGTGCATTTAGATTATGGTCCTAACCCAGCAGCAAGTAGGATGGATTACATTGCAGAGTTTACTGTCACCATGCCAATACTTAGTTTTACTGGGGCAAGTGACATATTACCACACGGTGACCAGAAAGTTCGGGTTTATTGTGTTCAGACACAAGCCATTCAGCAATATACTTTGGAGTTATCTCAGTGTTTACCTCCTCCATTAGAGAATATCATGTTTGATAGGTTAGAATCTAGTGCCTCACGCGATGGAACTAGTGTTGAAGGATTTTCTCAGATGGAAACTTCTGGAAGTAAACCAATAGAGTTACCTATATCTGTTAGTTCTGCACCAAAGCTACCGCCAAGTGAAACTAGTTCTCAGAGTGCACCATCTGGGAGACGTTATCTGAGCCCTGCTGGTACTGAGATAACCACTTCACAAGGGTTTGCTACTTATAGCTTGGAAAGTAATCCAGACACCATCTCTGTCACAAATACTGATGCGGATGTTGTACCTGATTCATCTGCTCCACTTCCTGCGAGTCCTAGGTTACCTCATGAACTCTCTGGTTTCAGAAGTTCTTCAAACAGCTTTGAATCCACCCCTATTAGTGATCATGGGGGTGATTCAAAAGTGGTTGAATATTCTGTAGACAGGCAAATGGATCCCATCCATGCCTATTCGTCTGATGTAGGCTCCTTCATTGACGATGCTAAGAGTGATGAAATCAAGGCTTTCCATGGAGATGCTTCCTCAGGTCTCAATCACCCCGTAAAGTTCAAGCAGCCCACTCATCTGGTTACTCCTGAGTTATTGAGGGACTCATCTTCTGAAATGAATCACATTGTTGAGCAGAAGAGTGATGAAATACAAGATGTGATGATGAACAATGAAGCAAGGAACGTAGAAGTGGAAGTTAAGGTTGTTGGTGAATCACGATTTAATCAATATAGTGGCATCGGTTCTCTAGGAAAACTGCAGGATTTTGTATCAGACAATAAGGATAAAACATTTTGCTCTCAAGCATCTGATCTTGGTATGGAAATGGCAAGAGACTGCTCTGCATTGTCACCAGAAACCTATATCACTGAGGATTCTAGGCAATGTGATGGGGCCATTGTAAGTGAGAATTTGGTCCAATCAGCAAGTAACCAAGAGGAGCAAGGCTCTACAAATAATGTCTCTGGAAGGGAATTAGATGCAAAAATGCCTGCCCCTGTTATACAACCAACTGAAGCTAGTGCAAAAGGAAAAAGACCAAAAGGGAAGAATTCTCAGAGTCATGTGCCACCATTGGAATTGCCTAGTTCTTCTGAAACAACAGATTCCTCAACTGAAACAGGTGTCACAGTAAGTATCTCCTCCATGGAAGCTGCATTTTCCCAGCTTTCGTTGATGCAAGATAGTCTGAATCAGGTACCGATACCATTATATCCTGTCATATTGAAGATCTATCATTCTATTGGTTCATTTCATTTGCTGCACCTACTTGCTATGAATATAATTCACTATTCCTTTCCTTGCAGCTCATGACAATGCAAAAAGAAAGTCAGAAGCAGATGGGGACGATGGTTGCCAATCCAGTTAACAAAGAAGGAAAACGGCTTGAGGCAGCCATGGGACGCAGCATGGAGAAATTTACTAAGACCAACATTGATGCTTTATGGGCTCGTTTTCAAGAAGAATTTACAAAGCATGAGAAGTTATCACGTGACCGTACTCAACAGATTACTAATTTAATCTCAAACTGTGTGAACAAGGATGTTTCAGTAGTAGTGGAAAAAATAGTGAAGAAGGAAATAGGTTCTGTTGGACAAGCTGTTGCACGAACTTTAACTCCTATTATAGAGAAAGCACTGTCCTCGACTCTTTATGAATTTCATCAGGTAGATTTGGTAAATGTTTAATTTTTAAATTCTATCCGTGAGTGTATATATATGCCAGGGTTTACTCGATTCTCTATGATGCAGAAGAGTGTGGGTGACAAAACAGTGAGTCAACTGGAAAAAGCAATCTATTCCAAACTCGAAGCCACTGTGGCCAGACAACTCCAGGCACAGTTTCAAACTTCTGGAAAGCAAGCGCTTCAGGTAAGCTTACATACACTTGTTAAAATCATGGTTTTCAAAAGTGTTCGAGGTGCACCATGTCACTGCCTTGAAACGCCAAGGTACTAAGTTTAACACTCAAAGGCTTAAGCCTCATACAGGAATTTGAGGCTTACACCCCTGTCCACAGAGAGACAATATAGGCCCAAGACTGAGATGAGCGCCTTGAAGTTTTTTCTATTTATTCTTTTCTTCATTTTTTGTGTTCTGTACTTTGGTTGGCTCTTCTTTTATCGCTGTTTCATGAATTTCTGATTTTTTTCTTTTGGTTTCATTATTTTTCCTGTGTTGGAGTATTTCTCGTGTACAGCCTGGCTGCACAAAATTAATTATGTACTGTAGTATATTACATAAAGTGAAACAAACCCAGATGAGCCTCAAATGGAATATGGGTTATGGACTTTTGGGTTGTTATGTGTATACTTTCAATACTATTTGGCTTAAAGTATACACAAATAAAACTCCCTCCTTTCTTATCGCTTTGACCGTAAGTGATTTTTAAGGAAGTGTAGAAATTGTATTGGTTTTCCCAAAATGCCCCTAAATCATTCTACTCCTATAGTCATCCGCCCCCAAACCCTTCACTCCCAAATCAGAACTTCTCCAATTCAAACAATCTCATATGGAAATTGAATGGTTCTTCAATTCTTCATTGCTACGATTGTTTACTGAAACCACAAAGCACCGCACATGGTCTCAAACTATAATTGTATTTATTATTTTGTTGGAAAGATAGTTTTAGTAGTATACTCACTCCCCCCAAACTATAATTATATTTATTATTTTTGTTTCAACATTGCTGGGCTGCAGCATATAAGACTTGTTTGGTTTCCTATAAGAAATAGGCCTTTTCACGGATAATGATTTAAGAGGAACAGTGCACAATAGATTATGCACTGTAATTTCACGCATATAGATTAATTGCTTTGCATATATTGTGCAGGAATCATTAAAATCAACTCTTGAAGCTTCAGTAATCCCTGCATTCGACATGTCATGCAAGGCAATGTTTGAGCAGGTTGATGCTACATTTCAAAAAGGAATGGCTGAACATGCTGCTGCAGTTCAACAACAAATTGAGTCCCTGCATTCTCCTTTGGCACATGCTTTAAGGGTATTTTCCAGTCTAGTGCTGTTGCCAACACTTTAATTCCTTAAAAACTTCTGTTTTCTTTTAATTTTATTTGTTATTGGACTAGAATGTTCTGTTGAGCTCATCATGTAGAACTGCAAAGGTCCCCTAGTGTACGGCTTTGTGTCACTATAAGCGAGTCACGGGCCTAGAGAACAGTATGGTGACTGCTAAAACAAGAACTAGTTGCTTTTTTTTATCGTGGATGAATATGTGAATTTTGTGGGGATGTTGCATATGGAACAATGAAAAGATTGGTGATCACATTGAGAGAATTTTATTGGTTCATGTAGCTGGCACAGTGGTTTTGAGATTAAGGATCTGTTATTGTTGCTTTTTGTTGTGGAAGATTGCCATTTTCATTTTTGCAAAATACATTCAATATGGAAAGACATGACACAAGTTTTTGACCATTTATCTCTTTACTAATGAGTTTGGCTAAACTTCAGGATGCAGTCAATTCAGCGTCATCACTGACTCAAACACTAAATGGTGAGCTTGCTGAAGGTCTAAGAAAACTGCTGGCTTTAGTAAATTCCGAAGCAACAAATCCAATTGTCGGGCAATTATGTAATGGTCCCATGCTCCAAATTGAAAAGGTTATCAGCTACCCATATGTATTTTCTACTTTTTTTTCTTCTTTTGCTAGGTATTTCGTTGTATTCTAAATGCCAAATACCCTTGACTTATTCCGTCTATCCTGTGCTTAGCAATTTTTTTCCTTTTGCTACATCCATTGCAGTTTGAGGCACCCCCAGATCCAACGAAGGACTTATCTAGATTGTTAGCAGAGCAGAAGTATGCGGAGGCTTTCACTTCCGCTTTGCAAAGAAGTGACGTGTCTATTGTATCATGGCTATGCTCTCAGGTATATGTTGTCTACTTATGTATGTAGTTGTAATATTAAATATGATTTCTGTCTCACAGTTCTGTTGGTTTGTATCTCAAATGTTGCCATTGAGATGCATTGCATTTAGCCATTTATACTGTGACCTATTTTCATTACGTTTTTGCTATGTGCAAATCAAATATTGCTGTCATTGCCTATATTCTAGTATACTCTCTAGAATAATATGATCATTCTCTCTCTCTCTCTCTGTTAGTGTCTTGTTTTGTTTCTTTAAAAAGATGTTAATATCTGCCAGGTTGATTTACTTGGAATCGTGATGAGGAATCCTTCCCCTTTGAGTCAAGGAGTACTCTTATCACTTCTCCAGCAGCTCGCATGTGATATTAGCAATGAGACAAGCAAGAAACTAACTTGGATGACGCATGTGCTGTCAGCGATCAACCCAAGTGACCCGATGATTGCCATGCATGTACGCCCCATCTTTGAGCAAGTCTTTGGCATTGTGAACCACCACTACGGCCTTCCAACCACCACTGTATCCGAGCAAACCAACATTCGGATAATTCAGATGGTAATAAAGTCCGTGTGCCAACTGTAAATGAATTTCTACACCCACAGCATGTCCAAGATCTGCCCAACCCAGAAGAAGGTTGTACATATCCTAGGGATATCTATATATATATATATAGAGGGAACCCTGTTCTCAGACATTGA